>JADBJO010003034.1:50000-57500 GCA_016801955.1 Conus betulinus | reverse complement strand
AAAGCAAACCGTCTGGTAAAGCAAAGCAAACCGTCGTATGTACCAGTACAGAAATTTCATTTCAATATTTTATAAATTAAAACTTGATGCCTTAAAGACTAAATATACAAACGAAGCAAAAGGTACTTGTGGAGTCCAAAGAATAACCAGCAAGCATCTGCTGTTTGACTTGCTTACCTCTTCAAGCTCATTTGCCACCATTATCAGGCATGTCTTTGTGTGATGTCTTTTCAGATTTAAAGCTTACCTTCAGTGTCGTTTTCTCTTTAATTTGTAGTCCAGGTAAGCACGTACTTTAAGATTATTTGCAGGTATGTTGTGTAGGGATGCTTAGAGGCTGCTTCTCTCTCTCTTCCCTCCTCTGCCCTACTACGCACCGGCTGTGGGACGTCAGATACTCGTGTTGGTTCATATAATATTTTATAGGGAAAAGGAAAAAAAAAGACGTTAATAAACGTTAATTAATTTGTACGATATTTAATATTTTATTTTTATTTATTTAGAAGTTTTTAAATAAAATAAAAAAATAATTAATTAAAAAATAATTTTATTATAAAAAATATTCTTATACCCCGTATTAAATATATATATTAAATATTAAACCCCATATAAAAAAATTTAATTTTTTAAAATTAAAACATTTAACTAAATTTTCGCTAATTAAAAAATATAACGCCGTAAAATACGAAAAATATCGTTTTAATTATATAATTATTTACGGGGTATCTAAAAAAAAAAATCGAAAGAAGAAAGAAGAAGAGAAGATAGGAAGAGTAGGAAGTAAAACCAATGAGATAGAAGAAGTACTAGACACACAAACGACCGCGTCACTTAGTATCGACAACAAAACGCACGCACCGCACGCACCCGCGCACGCACGCAACACCAACAAACAGCACACCCAAACACACACACACACAACACCACACATTTGCATGCGCGCGCGCCACACACACACAACACCACACCACACTCACACACACACCCAAACATGCATTGTCTTGCAGCTTGGCAGGCATTGCACGTCTGACACGAGTTGAGAGTGACACACCACACACAAACACACACACCACCAGTCACACACACACACCACAACACACACACACACACACACACACACACATGACTGACTGACTGAGCCTGGGGAGACACCAATAATTTATTGTACGTGTCAGATTATTTAACCCTCAAAGTTGTACCCCGACCGACAGGACAGACCAGACACAGCAACACACACACCACACACACAAACACACACACTACACACACCACAGCCACACTCACACAACACACACACGGCACACACACACACAACACACACACACACACACACACCACACACACCGCACACACCACAACAAACACACTCAACACACACCCCACCAACATAACACACACACACACACTCACACACACACACACACACCACAAACACACCCACACACCCACCCCACACACACCCCACACACCAACACAATCACTCACTCACAACACACACTCAAACACACACAAACACACACACACACACACACGCAGAGGCACAAACACCCCAACACACACACACAACACACACACGCACACAACACACCACACACCACACACCCACACACACCAACACACACACCACACACTTGAAGGCCTTCACCGCGACCAAGTGAGGGACACAACATCACGAGGGACTCTGTTACAAGCACCGCTGTATAGTTTTATCACCTTCTTGGATCGTTGTTTGGGTCAAAAAGCCAATTAGCTAGATGCAACGATACAAGTTGTGGGTGAAGATGAGGGGGGGGGGGGCGGTGAGAGAGGGGAGAGAGCGAGGAGAGATGAGAGGAGGAGACATGACAAGATGAGGACAGATGACCAGACAGGAGGAGGGGCTGGAGAGAGGGGGACGGACCGAGAGCGGAGAGAGTTTGGAGGAAGGAGAGAGACATTCAGGAGACGAGTTGTCTCGAGTGAAGGCTGTGAGTGGCGGAGTTGACTCAAGAGAGAGAGCGAGACGCTGCGATAGACGAGTGAGGAGAGAGACAGACAGACAGGCAGACAGACAGACAGACAGGACAGAACAGAAGTCAGGACAGGACTGGCAGAGAGACAGACCGAGAAAAGGAAAGTTTTCAAGATACAAACAAATTTCAGTACGGTTTCATCGAAGTGGAAGGCTTTGTGGTTTGTCACACTCCAGGTGGGGTGGGGGGGGGCGGGGGGGGGGGGGGGGGGCAGTGGGTGGGGGGCGGGGGGGACGGGAGGGGGGGGATCTTTTCGGCGGTTGTCCTCCCCCCTTTCCTGTTTTTGCTGTGGGGGGGGGGGTGGGTGTGCGGGTGGGTGGGAGGTCTCTTCTCTGGGGGGGGAAGGTCCTCCTGGATTCGGGGCCTCTTTTTATGGGGGGGGGGGGTGGGGGGGGGACGGGGGGGGGAGGGAGGGGGGGCGTGCGGAGGAGAGCGCGGAGGGGCGCGGGGGGGGGGGTCGGTGGGGGGGACGAGAGGAAGATAGAGGGGAGAGAGAGAGAGCGACAGACTGGAGGACGTGGGGAGAGGAGAGAGAGGAGATGGGAGAGCAGAGAGGAGAGAGAAGAGAGAGAGAGAAGGAGGGTGGGGGCAGGAGAGGAGGGGGGGCGGGGAGGGAGGGGGGGGGGGGAGGAGACGGGAAGACAGGGGGGGAGAGTGCAGAGAAGAGAGAGTTGACGGGAGTGAGGGGGGTGGAGTGAGACGGTGGGGGGAGAGTAAGAGCGGGTGTTGGGCTGGTGGGTGTGGAGGTGTGTGTGTGTGTGTGTGTGCGGTGTGTAGGTGTGTGTGTGTGTGCGGTGCGCGAGCGTGCGTGCAGTTTTTGTTTGATGTGTGTGTGTGATGGTGTCGTGGTGACGCGCGCGCAACGTTGAGCGCGGCGGCGCGAGCGGTGGTGATGGTGAAAGTGGTAATTGGAAAGGTGCGGGTGGGTTGGGAGTGGAGGGGGAGGGGGTGGTGGGGGGAGGGGGGAGGAGAAGAGGAAGCAGTATGGTCGCGAGCCGTCCCTTAGGAATGATGACCGAATTTCCCATTGGAAAATTTATACTGTGACCCCCTGTTTTTGTCTCTGTCTGTCTCTGTCCATCTGTCACTTTGTGTCTATCTCTGTCTGTGTGACGAGTGTGTGTGTGTGTGTGTGTGTGTGTGTGTGTGTGTGTGTGTGTGTGTGTGTGCGTCCGCGCGCGTGCATGTGTGTGTGTGTGTGTGTGCGCGCGCGCGCATGCATGTGTGTGTGTGTGTGTGTGTGTGCGCGCGCGCATGCATGTGTGTGTGTATGTGTGTGTGTGTGCGCGCGCGCGCGCGCGCCTATGTGTTTCTGGTAAAATAAAAGTATATTTGCGAACATAAAGTTCGGACTGCAAATCCAAGGGACAACACTGCTTCAAGCTTAGCTTAGGACTTTTTTTTATTTTTTTTTTTTTATTTATTTATTTATTTTTTTTTTGCGCCTGGCGTGATTGTGGACTTCTGTACTGAAGCATGACCTAGGGTGTAACACACACGTTCAGACAGCGATTACCCGCCAATTTGCCCATGCGGGACACATGCCACCAGCCTTACCATACTAGACAGCTGTGTCAGCCGAGGCGTTCCGTTTGTGAAACGATGTTTTTCGATGACGCTAATGATAAACCGAGAGAGTTTCACCGAATGACCCTGATGCTGGGGTGAAACTCCTAAAGAACAACAACGTGTGTAGGAAAACTTTTCGTGATCACTTTTTCATTCAGTGATGATACGTACAGAGCACTTTATTTGTGCATATTATCATTATCATTATTATTATTATTGTGAATACTTATACAGCGCCTATCCTCGGCTAGAGACCAAGATCTAAGCGATTTACAATCCACACTCGTTTACACAACGGGCTGCCTACCTGGGTAGTGCTGACTGAAGAGCTGCCAGCTGGCGCTTCATTCAGTGGTTTCCCGTGTCATCCAGTCAATATCGTTCAATATCGTTCACTCAATTTCCTTACTTCCTTCATTCTTTCCATTTCTCACGCAGGATGGATCTGTGTGTAACGTGTCATCATATATCAACGTCCAAATAATTGTCATTTATTTAATCAGTCGTTATTTATTTAACCAATCGTTATTTGTTTGATCAGTCGTTATTTGTTTAATCAGTCGTTATTCTTTTAATCAGTCGTTATTTATTCAATCAATCGTCATTTGTTTAATCAGTCGTTATTTATTTAATCAGTCGTAATTTGTTTAATCAATTGTTATTTATTTAATAAGCCGTTATTCATGTAATCAGTCGTAATTTGTTTGATCAGTTGTTATTTGTTTAATCAGTCGTAATTTGTTCAGTCAGTCATACTTTGTTTAATCAGGCGTAATTCGTTTAATCAGTCGTAATTTGTTCAATCAGTCGTAATTCGTTTAATCAGTCGTAATTTGTTTAATTCGTTGTAATTTGTTTAATTAGTTGTAATTTGTTCAATCAGTCGTAATTCGTTTAATCAGTCGTAATTTGTTTAATTCGTTGTAATTTGTTTAATTAGTTGTAATTTGTTCAATCAGTTGTAATTTGTTCAATCAGTCGTAATTTGTTTAATCAGTTGTAATTTGTTCAATCAGTCGTAATTAGTCGTAATTTGTTCGATCAGTGGAGGTGAACAGGCTGAAACCCCAAAGCCTGATGGCTGTGGGCTGTCAGATGGACACCCGTGACCAGGGCACGGCAGGGTGGAAGGCGGAGCCCATCCCTGTCCTGCTGCTGCTGTGCACTCTCCCTGAGCTGAATCAGGTAGCCACGTACTGCTGGGTGGACGCAGAGAGAGGGTTTCAAGCCTGTAGAAATCCCACCCCACAAGCGGTACGAACTCTCGACCGTCAGCTCTGCAGGAAAACGCCCTGACTGCTAGGACCACGGGGCCCTCTAGTAAGTCAGCGCCCACCAGCCGCCGTGGCGAAGTGGTTAGCGTCGCGGACTCCCGGCTGGGAGGTCGTGGGTTCGAACCCCATCAGACGTCATGTGGGTTTTTTTCTGCCCCGACCGGCTCCTACCCAGAGTTGAGTTTGCTGCGGGCTCAGTTGGGAAGACTGGGACCACACAGTCGAGTTTCATCCACTTAATGGATGCGTTTCTGAGAGTGTTGCTCAAATTTCTGACCAACACTGCAGGTGTCTGTATCTCTCGGGCCTGGTTGACGCCGGGATATATTATGAAAGGAAGCGTAGAGTACAGCCCCTGTCATGTAGTCTCAGACCGAAATGGAAATCCGTAGCATCATCTTAATCATCCTCATTCTCATCGATCAGCATTAAAAAAAAAAAAAAAAAGTCTCAAATTCTGTGGCCCTTCATGCCCTGCTCTCATGGTGACCTCAGTTTCGATGTCCTCTCCACGTCTGTGGCCTTGGTTTGGTTCCGTCCGGGTCACCGGTATCGGCGAGTCCATGGGGGACTGTCGTTGGACGGACGTGGTGGCGCCCTCCGGAGGGAGAGCTCACTCACGCCGGCTCCGCGACTAAGCAATTATTGTCGTCAGTAGGGGGCTTAGTAGGTGGTGTCCTGCGTATGTTAGATCAGAACAGGCGCCACTGAACACCACTGAAGTGATTCGGCGGCAGTGCAGTGTCTCCTCCGGTGGGTTGCCTCTTGACGACTTGATATTGACTGCTCCCTGTGGATTGCCGGTGCCGGGGCGGCGGCGGGACCGGCTGGGCTGTGTGGCTGTGGACGGAGTGTCGGAATGAGCGGCGTGGGTGCACTGCCTCTGAGGTTGCGCAGAGGTTGGATAGCAAAAAAAAAAAAAAAAAAAAAAAAAAAGTAATGCAGCGCCCGGTAAGGAATTGAACCCTTGACCTAGATAGAAAGTGGGACGCTCTACCAACTCGAGCAAACCGCCACCAAGAGAACAAATAGCAAGTGTTTATTTATGCATCTGATGATGTTTTCTTCTGTTGTTGTAAATATTTACTATGAATAAATAAATATTATTCACAGAAGTGCATATTGTATCTGTAAATAATGACTTTAAAATGTTTATGTAATAGAGTATTTATACGAATAATGTTCGTCTGTTAAAATGAATAAAATCTTTGCCTTTTGCTATTACACTATGTGCAGATAGAATGAGAAATATACACAAAATATCCTTTTTTTACAATTGCAGATATATTCTTTTTAACATGAAATGTAAAACTATGTAAATGATTGTACAGGAATGTTTACAGCGATCAGAAATTTACTGAAGGAGGCAGCACAAGATCATAAACTCACTTCCTCTTCTCTCTTCTAATTGTGAACGAGGCTTCGGATGATCATAAACTCACTTCCTCTTACACTCTTAATCATGTGCGCACGCACGCACACACACACACACACACACACACGCATGCACGTACGTAGTGTGCGTGGGGGCATGGAGTCTGTCACCCACACACACACACACACACACACACACACACACACACACACACACATGGGCACACACGCGTGCGCACACACGCGCGTGCGCGCGCGCACACACACACACACACACACACACACACACACACACACACACACACGCACACACACACACTCTCTCTCTCTCTCTCTCTCACTACCCACGCACCCCCCCCCCCCCCCCCCCCCCCCCACACCACACACACACACACACACACACACACTTTGTAGATTGATGGTTCCCAGGATGATCCATCATAGCCTTATTTTTGGAGAGCCTTTTTCTTTTTCCTGACTGGTTCAACACTACTTAACAACAGATTCTTGATTAAGACTACTGTGCTGAAGTTCAACGGAGATCACGTGAGGTACATTAGACCTAGTATTAGCTTGCATGGACCGTGGACTTAACCACAGTACTGGAAGGTTGTGTGCCGAGATATGTGTGCGAACACGACTTCCATCAAACAGCGAGTCTCTGTGCACCGTTGCAGTTCGTGGCTGATTCATTTTGCTGTCCCTGTCTGAGCTACAGTGTGCAGCCACCTTCTGAACTACAGTGTGCAGCCACTGTCTGAGCTACAGTCTGCAGCCACTGTCTGAGCTACAGTCTGCAGTCATGTCTAAGCTAGTCTGCAGTCACTGTCTGAGCTAGTCTGCAGCCACCGTCTGAGCTACAGTCTGCAGCCATCGTCTGAGCTACAGTCTGCAGTCACTGTCTGAACTACAGTCTGCAGTCAGTGTCTGAGCTACAGTCTGCAGCCACTGTTTGAGCTACAGTCTGCAGTCACTGTCTTAGTTACACTCTGCAGCCACTGTCTGAGCTACAGTCTGCAACCACTGTCTGAGCTACAGTCTGCAGTCACTGTCTGAGCTACAGTCTGCAGCCACCACTGTCTTAGCTACAGTCTGCAGCCATTGTCAGAGCTGCAGTCTGCAGCTTCCGACGTGCTGCAAACCTCCACAGATTTTGGCCGTGCGCAGGAGATCCATGTGTTAGAGGAAATAGTCTGCAAAAAACTGCCAGTTTGTACTCCCCCCCCCCCCCCCCCCCCCCCACACCCCCCCCCACACACACACACACACAC
>JADBJO010003034.1:32500-45000 GCA_016801955.1 Conus betulinus | reverse complement strand
TTTTGTATGATTTTGTTTGTTGACGCCGGAGACAAACTCTAATCTCCGTCAATAGGATCGTTATATCACAAGTCCTTTTTTTTGAAAGTCGGGTAGTAGTAGTAGTAGTAGTAGTAGTAGTAGTAGTAGTAGTGTCATTGTTGTTACTGTGATTATAAGTATCAGCGTCATCGTCAGCATTGTCATGATCATCATTATCATCACCATTAGTTGATCAATCCACACCTTCTCCCCTTCATCCTCTTCATTCTTCCATTCTGACAGAATTTTTAGTTTTCACCCCAACGCCATAGTTTGCAACGAGATCGTAGAGCTAAGTGACGGGTTGTTTGTCCTTTGTTTTCGTTCTTCTAATGTTATTTGTCCTGCTGAAAGAGGACCCGATAAGTCGAAACGCGTTGTGTTTTTGTTCTGTAACCTGTTTGCTCCATTGGTTTAGGGGCCTAGTTATGTTACTTGTGCTCATGTGGCCATTTATCGCCAGCAGTCGCTCATGTGGCCATTTATCGCCAGCAGTCGCTCATGGGGCCATTTATCGCCAGCAGTCGCTCATGTGGCCATTTATCGCCAGCAATCGCTCATGTGGCCATTTATCGCCAGCAGATTCATGTGGCCATTTATCGCCAGCAGTCGCTCATGTGGCCATTTATCGCCAGCAGTCGACCCACGTTGAAACCAAACGCAACGTGTGTTTTCTTGATGGAAGCAGAAGTAAGCTGCAAATCTATGTGGACCGTTTATTCCAGTGAACTACAGGATACAACGCAACTGCGACAAGTGCAGAATAGCACACACTGTTAACAGTAACCCCAGCTGTAAACACGAGGCTTATGGCTTTCAACAACAACCTACAGATATTGCTGACATGAACAAACTTTGGGGTTATTGCTGACATAGTATTATCTTTGGGGTCATTGTTGACGTAGTCAAGATTACCTTTGGGTTCATTGCTGACGGTCTTATTCTTGGACATTCTATTACAGCCGTGGTCAAAAAAGCAAAATAAATATTCTGGATAACTGCACACCATATTCAGTCCAGAACCAAAGAACTAACCGTACCATTCTTTGAAATTCTAGCAGGAGCAATGCCGGACGTACGGTAATGCGGTGTGGGTCCAACCTTCTCAGGAAGGATACTGACTCCCAAGGGAAAACGTGCAGAGATGAACCAGACAAACCGTTGGATTCGGTCGCCAGAACAATGAATAAATGTTTAAGTTGCTGAAAATGCCCAGCTTTGAATACCGACGAGCAAGAAGTAACATGATCAAGGTTGTCAAAATTCTGCATGATTATCATGATGCCTCCATCAGCATTGGCGGCAGACCAGCCTGCAACCTTCGTTTCGCAGACGACGTCGACCTCATGGGGGGCAGCAACACCGAGCTCCAGGATCTGACAAACAGACTTGTCACAAGAGCAAGTGCCTACGGCATGGAGGTCAGCACAGAGTGGTCAAAGGTCATGGTCAACAGCACGACTAACAGCAGTGCCAACATAACCAAGAATGGTGAGCCCCTGGAAGAGTGACCAGCTTCAGGTACTTGGGAGCAACCCTGTCCAAAGATGGCACCTGCACAGCAGAAATCCGAATCAGGATCAACTCCGCATCAGCAGCGATGGCCAGACTGAACAGAGTGTGGAAGAGCAACATCGAATTCCACACAAAATTCTGGCTCTACAAATCACTAGTGGTCTCCATCCTCATATATGGTTGCGAGACATGGACACTGATGGCCGAAACAGAAAGAAGAATCCAAGCGTTTGAGACCAGGTGCCTGAGGAAACTACTCCGCATCTCCTACAAAGAACACACGACCAATGATTATGTGCAGAACCTGTCACTAACCTAGTTGGGGCCCCACGAACCACTTCTGACAACCGTCAAACGACGGAAGATGGCATGGTTTGGCCACGTCATTCGTCACAACACCCTCTCCAAAACCATCCTTCAAGGTACCGTTGAAGGAGGACGCAGACGAGGACGGCAGAGAAAGAGCTGGTCCGACAATATAAAGACTGGACCAAAATGACCATGCCAGATCTCCTCAAGACAGCCACCAACAGAAGAGCCTGGAGAGAAACGGCGGCTGCCTCATCGCGTCCCCCCCACGACCCCAGCGGTCAGGGGAATGACTGACTGACTGAAAAGCGCACAGAAATGCTTACATTAAATAAATCCATATCATGTAGAGGAAGTTCTATGAAATTAAAGCAATCTTTCTGTCAAAACAACATATGTGCTTGCCCTTCCTTTGAAAAAAAAACCCTCTTTAAAGCAGCAGAGTTATTGACGATTAAATTCATTATCAGCCTCAGTTGTTACAGCTAAAAACACTTTTTTTTTTTCAAATGTGAACAACCGTACCTTGAGACATATTTTGATAGAAAAGACAGTCTTCTCTATATAAAATGTTGTGCACTTCAGTAAGTAACCCATCTTCAGTTACTTAAGTAAGTAACCCACAGGAAGAAAGGTGACAGAGTGGTTTAGACGTTCACCTGCCAATCCAACGTGTGAGAAGTGCGTGGGTTCGAGCCCTGCCTTTCTCACCCTTTCTTTCCCAGTTGGAATAACAAATCGAACTGAACGTCAAGTCCATCGGATGGGGACTATTAGCGAGTCGGACCCGTGTGCCCTCCTGGCCCCCTGCACACGTTAAAGAACCCACGGCAGTTTGAAAATCGAAAAGAGCAGGGGGTTCCCCGCTGCCCTGGCAAAATTGATGTAGATTCAAGATAGCCGCCTGGTATTTCTTACCAAGCCACAAAAATTGTCACTTACTGTTATCGTGTGCAATCGTATACCGGTGGAAATGGGAGGCATGTATAAACATCGCATGCATCCTATGTGAGAAACTGGAGGAATAGATAGATAAATGAAAATGAGTGACTGATATTTGAATGGTACGGGAAACGACCGAATGAGCGCCAGTAGGCTGCTCTTCGGCCGGCTGTACCTGGGTAGGCAGCCCGTTGAGTGAGTGAGGTAGTGTGTTTATTGTAAAGCGCTGAGAGCTTGGTCTGAAACCGAGGATAGGCGCTATACAAATACCCAATATAATAATAATCTTTATCTTGCTATTTCCAAGGAGTCATTTTCTCCCTTCCCTCCCCCATTCATGCGCTGCTACGCTGTAAACTGGGCACAATTCCTCTACTGAAACGTTATGAATTCGTAGGCGGTCGTACGCAGAACAAAGGCTCGACGAAAGAAAAAGATATACCCAAAGTTGCGGGTGGAACCCAGAGAAGTACTGCCCTAACTGCCGAACAAACCAGCCGGGAGCAATCCTGCACCCTTCTCGGAAGCCTGCGCTGTGTTCACATAGGGTCAGGTACGCACAGGGCATTCCACTAAGATGTCAAGGGGCATAACTGCTCCCTGGAAGATGCCATGGTGTAATGGCCACTGGATGTGACACGACAGAAATTCCACGAGAGCGTTCGTATGGCTGTACCCGCCCATAGTTCATGACTTCAGTGCCCACCGGCAAAAAACGCCACCGTCAAGCAACTTCCGTGCGCACCCCACAGCCTCACTCGTTGCTGTTCCACTGACAGTTGAAGACGGTCCAACTCCAGACACGGCCAAGCTTTCGCCATGAGGTCTTAGCTACCTTCTGAAGAGAATCCCGGGTCACAGTCATTTCCCTATGTCAATAGGACTTTCCCGTATGGTCCCCATGTGTCTTTTGGGCTTTACCGTCACTGAGCCTTCCCCATGTGACGTACATGGAGGATATGTTTTTAGAGCTTATGACAGCTAGCACAGGACATCTCTGTGGACAACTCGTTCTTAGAAGCCTTAGTCTAAGAGGACGTCAATGACAACTAGCACAGAACATCTCTGTGGACAACTCGTTCTTAGAAGCCTTAGTCTAAGAGGACGTCAATGACAGCTAGCACAGAACATCTCTGTGGACAACTCGTTCTTAGAAGCCTTAGTCTAAGAGGACGTCAATCTCACTATCTAACATCGGATGCCAAACTGATCATCGAATATTAGCTCAGGTTACGCTGTTTCTCGATGGGGCCGCGCGTGCTTTGGAGATAACGATGGAAGGTAATTAGGGAACTAGGGCTGTGAGAGAACAGTCGGCCTTGATGGGTCCACGCTATATTTACTCACCATAGAGTCTTTCTCCTTCAAAAGCCATTTCATGTCACGTGCCATCTACTGACATTGTCTTTGACGTTAATCATGTCAGTGTTAGTGTCATCTGTGACGATCATCCGCTTCGATGGATTCGCCGCCAGAATGGCTGCTGCGCCGTCTATTAGGCGGATCGCCTGACGTGTGACATCACCACGGAACCTTCTACGTAGTGCAGGGCAACGCAGTGTAATACAGTGCGGTGTAGTGCAGCTAATGACCATGCAGTGCAGTACAACAGAGTGCAGTGCGATGTGATGCAATCAGGTGCGGTTACAACGCAGTACAACACAACACAGTTGATCTCATTAACACGGCGCAGTGCAGCAGAATACAATGAACTTCACTGCAACGTAGTACACGGCAAGAGTTTACCGCGCAATGTGGGAAAGCACATGTACATGGCCGGAATAGCTCAGCTGATAGAGCGCCGGACTTGTAATCTTGGTGATCTGGGGTTGCGGGTTCGAATCTCCGCCGGTCCGTTTCGATGCAGGGGGATTTTTTCCCCCTAACACAATACAGTACAATGCAATACAATACAACACAGTGCAGTGGAACACAATACAACACAGTGCAGTGGAACACAATACAACACATTTTCTGTCTCCATTTCCATGCAGTCCTTCGAATGAGACTATAAACCGAGGTTCCGTGTGTGAACGCGCGCATAACATCTTGCACACACGTAAAATCCTATCACCAACTTTCGGAAGAGAAGGCTAGTTTGGTCGTTGGTATGGATGACACGTTACACATAGCATGCACCCTGCGTGAGAAATGAAAGAATGAAGGAAGTAAGGAAATCGAGGGAACAATATTGAATGATACTGACTGGATAACATGGGACATGACTGAATGAAGCGCCAGCTGGCAGCTCTACAGTCGGTACTACCCAGGAAGGCAAACCCGTTGTGTAAACGAGTGTGGATTGTAAATCGCTTAGAGCTTGGTCTCTAGCCGAGAATAGGCGCTATATAAAATATTCATGATAATAAAATATGTACAATTCAGCATAATTCAGTACAACAATGTACAGTGCTGTGCAACTTACTGTGATACGATACAAAGTGATACAATGCCGTGCAACAGAGTGTAATACAATACAATACAACAATAATACAATACAGTAATTTGTCACACAAATACAGTTTAAAGCAGTATAATCCAGCTGCACAGTTTGGTACAGTCCAATAAATACAAAACAACTAACACAATACAGTACAATGCAAGACAATACAACGCAATGGAACACAATACAACACAGTGCAGTGGAACACAATACAACACAGTGCAGTGGAACACAATACAACACACTGCATTGGAAAACAATACAACACAGTGCAGTGGAACACAATACAACACACCGCATTGGAAAACAATACAACACACTGCAGTGGAACACAGTACAACACAGTGCAATGGAACACAATACAACAGTGCAATGGAACATAATACAACATACTGCATTGGAACACAATACAACACAGTGCAATGGAACATAATACAACATACTGCAGTGGAACACAATACAACACACTGCAGTGGAACACACATACTACACACTGCAGTGGAACACAATACAACACACTGCAGTGGAACACAATACAACACACTGCAGTGGAACACAATACAACACAATGCTGTGGAACACAATACAACACAGTGCTGTGGAACACAATACAACACAGTGCTGTGGAACACAATACAACACACTGCAGTGGAACACAATACAACACAGTGCAGTGGAACACAATACAACATACTGCAGTGGAACACGATAAACAGTGCAATGGAACACAATACAACATACTGCAGTAGAACACAATACAACACAGTGCAATGGAACACAACAACACACTGCAGTGGAACACAATACAACACAGTGCAATGGAACACAATACAACACACTGCAGTGGAACACAATGCAACACAGTGCAGTGGAACACAATACAACACACTGCAGTGGAACACAATACAACACAGTGCAGTAGAACACAATACAAGATACTGCATTGGAACACAATACAACACAGTGCAATGGAACACAGTACAACACACTGCAGTGGAACACATGCAACACAGTGCAATGGAACACAATACAACACACTGCATTGGAACACAATACAACACAGTGCAGTGGAACACAATACAACACAGTGCAGTGGAACACAATACAACACAGTGCAGTGGAACACAATACAACACACAGTGCATTGGAAAACAATACAACACAGTGCAGTGGAACACAATACAACACACTGCATTGGAAAACAATACAACACACTGCAGTGGAACACAGTACAACACAGTGCAATGGAACACAATACAACACAGTGCAGTGGAACACAATACAACACACTGCAGTGGAACACAATACAACACACTGCAGTGGACCACAATACAACACACTGCAGTGGAACACAATACAACACAGTGCAGTGGAACACAATACAACACACTGCAGTGGAACACAATACTACATACTGCAGTGGAACACAATACACAGTGCAGTGGAACACAATACAACACAGTGCAGTGGAACACAATACAACATACTGCAGTGGAACACAATATAACACCGTGCAATGGAACACAATACAACACAGTGCAGTGGAACACAATACAACATATTGCAGTGGAACACAATAAAACACAGTGCAGTGGAACACAATACAACATACTGCAGTGGAACACAATGCAACACAGTGCAGTGGAACACAATACAACATACTGCAGTGGAACACGATACAACACAGTGCAGTGGAACACGATACAACATACTGCAGTGGAACACAATACAAACACAGTGCAGTGGAACACGATACAACACAGTGCAGTGGAACACAATGCAACACAGTGCAGTGGAACACAATACAACACAGTGCAGTGGAACACAATACAACACAGTGCAATGGAACACAATACAACACAGTGCAGTGGAACACAATACAACACAGTGCAGTGAAACACAATACAACACAGTGCAGTGGAACACAATACAACACAGTGCAGTCGAACACAATACACCATACTGCAGTGGAACACAATACAACACAGTGTGCAGTGGAACACAATACAACACACTGCAGTGGAAAACAATACAACACAGTGCATTGGAACACAATACAACACAGTGGAAAACAATACAACACAGTGGAGTGGAAAACAATACAACACAGTGCAGTGGAAACACAATACAACACACTGCAGTGGAAAACAATACAACACAGTGGAAAACAATACAACACAGTGCAGTGGAACAAATACAACACACTGCAGTGGAAAACAATACAACACAGTGGAAAACAATACAACACAGTGCAGTGGAAAAACAATACAACACACTGCAGTGGAAAACAATACAAGACAGTGGAAAAAAACAATACAACACAGTGCAGTGGAAAACAATACAACACACTGCAGTGGAACACAACACAACACACTGCAGTGGAACACAACACAACACACACTGCAGTGGAACACAACACAACACACTGCAGTGGAACGCAATACAGCTTTGTTGAAACTGAAGACAGTGTAACACACGACAATGGAAACAACACTGCACAATGCAAAGGCATGTAGGACAACACAGTGCAATAGAGAACAACGCAACACAGTGTGACGGGATGCAGTACAACGCAGTGTGATGAACTGCAGTACAACACAGTGTGATGAATTGCAGTACAACACTGTGCAGTACAGTGCAGTACAACACAGTGCAGTACAGTGCAGTACAACACAGTGCAGTACAGTGCAGTACAACACAGTGTGATGAATTGAAGTACAACACAGTGTGATGAATTGCAGAACAACACAGTGTGATGAATTGCAGTACAACACAGTGTGATGAATTGCAGTACAACACAGTGCAGTACAGTGCAGTACAACACAGTGTGATGAATTGCAGTACAACACTGTGCAGTACAGTGCAGTACAACACAGTGCAGTACAGTGCAGTACAACACAGTGCAGTACAGTGCAGTACAACACAGTGTGATGAATTGAAGTACAACACAGTGTGATGAATTGCAGAACAATACAGGTGATGGATTGCAGCACAACACAGTGTGATGAATTGCAGTACAACACAGTGCAGTACAGTGCAGTACAACACAGTGTGATGAATTGCAGTACAACACAGTGCAGTACAACACAGTGTGATGAATTGCAGTACAACACAGTGTGATGAATTGCAGTACAAAACACAGTGCAGTCAGTGCAGTACAACACAGTGTGATGAATTGCAGTACAACACAATGCGGTACAGTGCAGTACAACACAGTGTGATGAATTGCAGTACAACACAGTGTGATGAATTGCAGTACAACACAGTGCAGTACAGTGCAGTACAACACAGTGTGATCAATTGCAGTACAACACAGTGCAGTACAGTGCAGTACAACACAGTGTGATCAATTGCAGTACAACACAGTGCGGTACAGTGCAGTACAACACAGTGTGATGAATTGCTGTACAACACAGTGCGGTACAGTGCAGTAGAACACAGTGTGATGAATTGCAGTAGAACACAGTGTGATGAATTGCAGTACAACACAGTGTGATGAATTGCAGTACAACACAGTGCAGTACAGTGCAGTACAACACAGTGTGATGAATTGCAGTACAACACTGTGCAGTACAGTGCAGTACAACACAGTGTGATGAATTGCAGTACAACACAGTGCAGTACAGAGCAGTACAACACAGTGTGATGAACTGCAGTACAACACAGTGTACCGATGAATTGCAGTACAATACAGTGTGATGAATTGCAGTACAACACAGTGTGATGAATTGCAGTACAACACAGTGCAGTACAGTGCAGTACAATACAGTCTGATGAATTGCAGTACTAGACATTGTGATGAATTGCAGTACAACACTGTGCAGTACAACAACAGAGTGTGATGAATTGCAGTACAACACAGTGTGATGAATTGCAGTACAACACAGTGTGATGAATTGCAGTACAACACAGTGTGATGGTTTGCAGTACAACAACACTGTGCGCGACTCAGTCCAAATGAAAGCAATGTAACATAGTGCATAGTGCAAAGCAAGACGATGTAGTTCAGCGCTACTCTGCCCATACGAATGCAAAATGCAACACAGAGCAAAGCAAGAGCACGCGATGCAATGCCGTACAAGAGTGCAGTGGAATGCAACATAGAGCCGTGCAAAGAAATGCAACACCGCACGATACGGCAAGAATACAGCACGGTGGAATGCAAACGTACCGCACCCTTGTGACGCCATTCAACACCCTGCGGGTGTAATGCTACCGCATGGCAATGCAATACCACACAGTGCAATGGAATACAGCCGATTGCCGTGTAATACCTCTCAGTGCAACATAAAACAGCCCATTGCCGTGTAATCCACCACAGTGCAATGTAATACAGCCGATTGCTGTGTAATACCACACGTGTGCAATGTAATACAGCCCATTGCCGTGTAATACCACTCAGTGCAATGTAATACAGCCGATTGTCGTGTAATACACCACAGTGAAATATAATACAGCCGGTTTGTCGTGTAATACACCACAGTGCAATGTAATACAGCCGATTGCCGTGTAATACACCACGGTGCCATGTAATACAGCCGATTGCCGTGTAATATCACACAGTGCAATGTAATACAGCCGGTTTGCCGTGTAATACACCACAGTGCAATGTAACACAGCCGATTGTCGTGTAATACCACACAGTGCAATGTTATACAGCCCATTGCCGTGTAATACCACTCAGTGCAATTTAATACAGCTGATTGCCATGTAATATACCACAGTGCAATGTAATACAGCCGGTTGTCGTGTAATACACCACAATGCAATGTAATACAGCCGATTGCCGTGCAATACCACACAGTACAATGTAATACAGCCGATTGCCGTGTATTACCACACAGTGTAATGTAGTACAACCGATTGCCGTGTAATACAAGACAGTGCAATGTAGTACAACCGATTGCCGTGTATTAAACCATAGTGCAATGTAGTACAACCGATCGCCGTATATTAAACCATAGTGCAATGTAATACAACCGATTGCTGTGTAATACAAGACAGTGTAGTACAACCGATCGCCGTATATTAAACCATAGTGCAATGTAGTACAACCGATTGCCGTGTATTACACCACAGTGCAATGTAGTACAACCGATTGCCGTGTATTACACCACAGTGCAATGTAGTACAACCGATTGCCGTGTATTACACCATAGTGCAATGTAATACAACCGATTGCTGTGTAATACAAGACAGTGCAATGTAGTACAACCGACCGATTGCCGTGTAATACACACAGTGCAATGTAGTACAACCGATTGCCGTGTATTACACCACAATGCAATGTAGTACAACCGATTGCCGTGTAATATCACACAGTGCAATGTAGTACAACCGATTGCCGTGTAATATCACACAGTGCAATGTAGTACAACCGATTGGTCGTGTATTACACCACAGTGCAATGTAGTACAACCGATTGCCGTATAATATACATGACCAGTGCAATGTAGTACAACCGATTGGTCGTGTATTACACCACAGTGCAATGTAGTACAACCGATTGCCGTATAATACATGACAGTGCAATGTAGTACAACCGATTGCCGTATAATACAAGACAGTGCAATGTAGTACATCCGATTACCGTGTAATACACCACAGTGCAATGTAGTACAACCGATTACCGTGTATTACACCACAGTGCAATGTAATACAACCGATTGCCGTGTAATACAAGACAGTGCAATGTAGTACAACCGATTGCCGTGTATTACACCACAGTGCAAAACCCGGCCTACGTACACAAATACCCCGTGACAGATGAGGGGTCCAGAGAGATTCTCTGTGGGTCTTTCACATGGCACAGTACCACGCGGTTGTGGTGAAGAGGGGGGGGAGGGGGGGGGGGGGGGGGGGGGGGGGGACCTGAGGGGGGAGAGGACTCCTGGCGCCTTGGACCCCCCACCCCCACCCCCCGTTCCCCCTCCTTTCCATCTCCCTTTCGTCACGCCCTGTGCACGTACTGGGTAGTCCTACGCGTGCGTATATTGGACAAGATGAGTGCATGCTTCTTTTTTGTTTTGTTTTCCAATTTTTGTTTTTTTTAATTATCTTATCGCCACCATACGGGTATGTCGTCAAGAATCATGTTGCAGTCTTATCGTAGGCAGCCCATCTTGCTAAGTATGTGTGTCATACGGCTGTTAGACAAAGAGCATTGTTTGCAGTGTTATCTAATTTCGAGGTGAACATGACCTTAATCTGATCTGTCTGTTGCCTACCACTTACATGATAAACGATGTCTCTCTGGTCGTCTTCGTGTCTGGTGTAAACTGTGTGGTTATATTGTATCATCAACCTTGATGTGTTCTGTTTATGTTGTTGTGTGTGTGTTCCCTGATTGCACGACGTCAAAACAGTCAAACAAACAAGCAAACACATGTCACTGAGGGAGGGCGTGGGGACTGAGGAGGGAGAGGCGTGGGGACCTGAGGGAGAGGCTGTGGGACCAGAGGAGAGGCTGTGGGGACTGAGGGAGTGGCTGTGGGGACCTGAGGGAGAGGCTGTGGGGACTGAGGAGAGGCTATAGGGACCTGAGGGAGAGGCTATGGAGACCTGAGGGAGAGGCTATGGAGACCTGAGGGAGAGGCTGTGGGGACTGAGAGGGAGAGGCTGTGGGGACTGAGGGAGAGGCTGTGGGGACCTGAGGGAGTGGCTGTGGGGACCTGAGGGAGAGGCTGTGGGGACCTGAGGGAGAGGCGTGGGGACCTGAGGGAGAGGCTGTGGGGACCTGAGGGAGAGGCTGTGGGAGACTGAGGGAGTGGCTGTGGGGGACTGAGGGAGTGGCTGTGGGAACCTGAGGGAGAGGGTATGGGAGACCTGAGGGAGAGAGGCTATAGAGACCTGAGGAAGAGGCTATAGAGACCTGAGGAAGAGGCTGTGGGAACTGAGGGAGAGGCTGGGGACTGAGGGAGAGGGCTGTGAGACCTGAGGAGAGGCTGTGGGGACCTGAGGGAGAGGCTGTGGGAACCTGAGGGAGAGGCTGTGGGACCTGAGGAGAGGCTGTGGGAACCTGAGGGAGAGGCTGTGGGGACCTGAGGGAGAGGCTGTGGGGACCTGAGGGAGAGGCTGTGGGACCTGAGGGAGAGGGTATAGAGACCTGAGGGAGAGGCTGTAGGACCTGAGGAGAGAGGCTGTAGAGACCTGAGGGAGAGGCTGTAGGGACCTGAGGGAGAGGCTGTGGGGACCTGAGGGGCTGTGGAGGGAGAGTGGGACCTGAGGGAGAGGCTGTGGGGACCTGAGGGAGAGGCTGTGGGGACCTGAG
>JADBJO010003034.1:17500-22500 GCA_016801955.1 Conus betulinus | reverse complement strand
TTGAACTACAAGGGTAGACAACATCTATTTTCCCACGAGTCGCGGCGACCGCGTTGTCTTCAGTGTTGTCTTCTGCTTTACCAGCTTGTATTCTGTGTTTAAGTCCGCTGTCTTCTTCTTTGTTTTAAGTCCCGCTATCTTCTTGTCTTCTGTGTCTGCTAAGTCCGTTGTCTTCTTGTATTCAGTGTTGAAGTCCGCTATCTTTTTTGTGTTCTGTGTTTAAGCCCGCAGTGTTCTTGTATTCTGTGTTTGTTAAGTCCGCCATCTTCTTGTATTCTGTGTTTGTTAAGTCCGCCATCTTCTTGTATTCTGTGTTTAAGTCCGTTATCTTCTTGTGTTCTTTGTTTAAGTCTGCTATCTTGTATTCTGTATGGAAGTACGCTGTCTCTTCTTATCTCATGTGTTTCAGTCGGCTACATTGTATTCCGTGTTGAAGTCTGCTATCTTGTATTCTGTGTTGAAGTCTGCTATCTCCATGTATTCTGTGTTCAAGTCCGCTATCTTCTTGTTTTCTTTGCTTAAGACCGTTATCTTGTATTCAGTGTTGAAGTTCGTTGTCTCCATGCATTCTGTGTTGAAATCCGTTGTCTCCATGTATTCTGTGTTGAAGTCTGTTGTCTCCATGTATTCTGTGTTCAAATCCGTTGTCTCCATGTATTCTGTGTTGAAGTCCATTGTCTCCATGTATCTCTGTGTTGAAGTCCGTTGTCTCCATGTATTCTGCGTTGAAGTCCGTTGTCTCCATGTATTATGTCTTGAAGTCCGTTGTCTCCATGTATTCTGTGTTGAAGTCCGTTGTCTCCATGTATTCTGTGTTGAAGATCGGTTGTCTCCATGTATTCTGTGTTGAAGTCCGTTGTCTCCATGTATTCTGGGATGAAGTCCGTTGTCTCCATGTATTCTGTGTTGAAGTCCGTTGTCTCCATGTATTCTGTGGTTGAAGTCCGTTGTCTCCATGTATTTCTGTGTTGAAGTCCGTTGTCTCCATGTATTCTGTGTTGAAGTCCGTTGTCACCATGTATTCTGTGTTGAAGTCCGTTGTCTCCATGGAGACCCTGACACACTGGGCCCTGTTCTTCAGTTGCCGTGGACTGTACCTTTGCTTCAAAGTCTCTGTCAAGATGCCAGTGGACTCGTTCAGTAAAAAAAAAAAAAAAAAAAAAAAATACTCGCATGCCCTCTTGAAATTGTGTGTGTGTGTGTGTGTGTGTGTGTGTGTGTGTGTGTGTGTGTGTGTGTGTGTGTGTGTGTGTGTGTGTGCGAAATTATGTGTGTGTGTGCGAAATTGTGTATGTGTGCGCGTGTGTGTGTGTGTGTGTGTGTGTGTGTGTGTGTGTGTGTGTGTGTTTTGCTGACCCATCTTCTGCGCCATCCAAGTGGCATTGCACACCCACGCTGCCCATTGCGTCCCCCCCCCCCCCCCCCCCTGCTGTCCACAACCACAGCATGGCATCACCCCGCCCCGCCGCGGCCCCGACTGTGGCAACCCACAGGAAGCAGTCAATGTCAAGTCGTCAAGAGGAACCCACACGGAGAGGAGACACTGCACCGCTGCCGAGTCACTTCGGTGGTGTTCACTGGCGCCTGTCGTGATCCAACATACGCAGGACACCACCTACTAAGCCCCGTATCGACGACAATAATCGCTCAGTTGCGGAGCCGGTGTGAGTGAGCTCTCCCTCTAGAGGGCGCCACCACGTCCATCCAGCAACAGCCCCCATGAATTTACCGATACCGGTGACTCCAAGGAGTCAAACCCAGTTCATGGACGTGGAGAGGACATTGAAACTGAGGTCACCATGAGAAGAGGGCATGAAGGGCCACAGGATTTGAGACTTTTCTTGGTTTTTAAATGCTGATCGATGAGAATGAGATGATGAAGATGATGCTACAGATTTCCATTCCGGTCTGAGACTGCATGACAGGGCTGTACTCTACGCTTATTTTCATGATATATATCCCGGCGTCAACCAGGCCCGAGAGATCCAGACATCTGCAGTGTTGGTCAGGCAATTTGAGTAACACTGTCAGAGACGCATCCATTAAGAGAATGAAACTCGACTGTGTGGTCCCAGTCTACCCAGCTGAGCCCGTACCAAACTCAACTCTGGGTAGGACGCCTGTCGGGGCAGAAAAAAATCCCACACGGCTATGATGGGAATCGAACCCCCGTCCCTCCCAGCCGGGAGTCCGCGACGCTAACCACTTCGCCACGGCGGCTGGTGTTATCATGCTGCTTTGACAGCAGCTCTCCATCCATCAGGTGGATGAAATGCGTCAGCGGATGGAGCTCAGCGCTGTGATCCAGGGTGTTTGATCTGGCTGGCTGCTGACATCTCTGTAAACACCACACACGTACATGTGTGGATTAGCCATAAATTCGTCGCTCCCCTCCCCAACCCTCGACCCCTTCTCTTTCGCCCCTTTCCTCCCCCCACCGCCCCCACCACACACATAGCCCGCTGCTATACTTTCGCCTGGTCTCTAGTCGTTCCCTTTGCCGTTGTGCGGAATAAACATGATCCAAGCATGTTTATGTTCCACAGCATTGTGGACGCCAAACAGTTGTGCCTTATTGTAACACACACACACACACACACACACACACACACACACACACACACACACACACACACAGACACACACACACACACACACACACACACACACACACAGAGAGAGAGAGAAACAAAAAACGGGAAAGGAAAAGGAATTTTATTCTTAAAAGTCCATATTCCCATGTGAAGGAGATGAACTCGCACATAGTATAGGATGATTAGCATAGTGCGCGTGCGTGTGTGTGTGTGTGTGTGTGTGTGTGTGTGTAGTGTGTAGCGTAGCTTCATTAAAATGTTGTTTTTTTTTGTATCAGAACCAAAAGCAATAGTCCTCCAAAGGGAAGAAAACATAACAGAAAATCACAATGCCATTCTTCTTATATTTCGGCCACGTGGCCTTTTTCAAGAGAAAAAAAAAAACAAAAACAATACAACTACGTGATGTCCATCTTTGGCAACTGGTCAGAACAAAAGAATTGACGTCAATTCTTTGCTCTGACCAGTTGTCAATTCTTTGCTCTGACCAGTTGCCAAAGATGGACATCACATAGTTGTATTGTTTTTGTTTTTGTTTTCTTTGGAAAAAGGCCACTTGGCCGAAATATAAGAAGAGTGGCATTGTGATTTTCTGTTGTGTTTTTTTGTTGTTGTTGTTTTTTTTTTTGGGTCTGATTTGACTTGAAAAGGATTGCACGGTACAGACATGGATGTGCATATTACTTGCGAGGAAAATATTCTTTTCTCAGGTTATTGAGAGCAGGACAACAAAGTAAAACATGTACTTCGTCTTGCTCAGCGCTTTGATACATTGGGCGTGATAACCCGATGTCTTCATCCTTTCGATATCGATTGAGATGTACTATGATATCAGTGACACCCATTCTAAACTTCGTCATATGCCGTTCAACGCGTCAGTCTACAACTAGCAGAAGATAGCTTTCACAGTTTCCAGAGGATTTAAAAGCAAAATACCAATGAGCGTTTCAGCTAGCAGTGTGATATCATCCGCTCGCAAAGCGATGAACAATTCAAAGGAGCAAGGATCGAGCGTGTGTAGCGCCATGTTTTCCACTCTGAAGTAACTCTTGAGCTTATTCATGTATGAACAAGGACAAAAGGATTGGGCAACACACACACCCGCACCCACACACACACACACACACACACACACACACACACCACACACACACCCCCCCCCCCCCCCCACACACACACCCACACACACACACACACACACACAGTCAGTAAAATGACAGGGATATTTCTGTGTGGTCCCACAAAGAAAGGTATGCAGATGTGCAAACATGAAGGTATGCAGTTGTGCCATGAAGCAGCTTGTTCACGTGAGACTTGATACGGGCCGGGGGGGGGCGGGGGGGGGGGGGGGGGGGGGAAGGGGGGAAGGGGGGGGGGTGGAGGTAGCTTGTTAACATGAGGCTTGATAAGGGGCAGGGAGAGGGGGGAAAGCAGTGGGCGAGTGGGGGAAGGGGAGGGGTGGGGGGGGGGGGGGGGGGGGGGGGCAGAGAAGAAAAAGGGCAGGGTTGGTGTTGGTAGTAGGCGGTAAACAGGGGTGATATTCACATGGAAGACTTCTTTTCTGTATCCCCCGCTCCCACGGCTGTCAGAAATCGAGGTGAGATTAATTGTAGTAAACATGGAACATGCTGTTTAGATGCCAAGGGAGAGTACTATGTCGTTCGATTTGAAAGAAACTGCGTTGTAATGTTTGACTGGACTGTCACACACACGCGCGCGCGCGCGCGAGCGCGCACGCACACACACACACACACACACACACACACACACTCGCGCACACACACACACACACACACACACACACACACACTCGCACACACACACACACACACACACACACACACTGCTTGACTTATGCACTGAGGGAGAGGGGGTGGGAAAGGAAATCCTTTGATTCGCGCTGACTCTGGTGCATTGCGCCTGTCCAAGTCATGATTATCCGAATAACGGCTGTCTGAACTATGGCTGTTGAGGTGTGTGCATGACGGCTCTCTGAACCATGGCTGTTGAGGTGTTCGTATGACGGTTGTTTGAGCCATCGCTGTTGAGATGTTCGTATGACGGCTGTTTGAGCCATCGCTGTTGAGGTGTTCGTATGACGGCTGTCTGAACCATGGCTGTCGAGGTGTTCGTAAGACGGCTGTTTGAGCCATGGCTGTCGAGGTGTTCGTATGACGGCTGTTTGAGCCATCGCTATTGAGATGTTCGTATGACGGCTGTCTGAACCATGGCTGTTGATGTGTTCGTATGACGGCTGTCTGAACCATGGCTGTTGATGTGTTCGTATGATGGCTGTCTGAACCATGGCTGGCGAGGTGTTCGTATGATGGCTGTCTGAACCATGGCTGGCGAGGTGCTCGTATGATGGCTGTCTGAACCATGGCTGTCGAGGTGTTCGTATGACGG
>JADBJO010003034.1:0-15000 GCA_016801955.1 Conus betulinus | reverse complement strand
GTGTGTGTGTGTGTGTGACAAGCGTTGGGAGTGGGTCAGTGTGTCCTCTGGGGAAGGACTTGGAAAGATTTTCTGTATTAGAGTTACATTAAAAACTTCACCTCCACCCTCTCTTTTACTACTTATGGATGGAAGGAGCAACGTTCTGGTACTAGTCATTGAAAGATTTTTTTTTTCATATTTTTCTTGGGATTGTCAAAATCACTCAAAAATGGCTCTGGAATAATTTTCCTTAGGCTTGTACCCTTAAATTACATGTAGTTGTGAGAGACAGAATTAGAGAGGAGTTCAAAACATTCAATACTGAATGAACAACAAAGAAACTGACACAAGTAAAGTTAAGTGCACTTTCACACATCAACTTTACTTGTCTATACAAGGGCGAAATATTCAGATCAGTTTTACGAAGTCAGTTCAGGCTGAGTTTTGGGTTCCCACTGTTTCATCATTAAAGAGAGGGAAAGTTCTGGATGAGTGGAGTTGGAGTCCACTTGGACTATCAGAACTTATCTATAGGATAGTTGATCTCTCTCTCTAGCTGTTGGTGACTGATCCACTTCTCTGTAGACCTGCTGATCAGGTGCTGGGCTGCAGTGTTTGTCCACTACCATGCATGCCCAGGGAAGGTAGGAACCCAGGTGTCTAGAACAAACAGAACCTGGTCTGTAGCTAAGTAGCTGAGAGTCTAGCTTGTCCAGTTCTCACACTTGCTCTCTGGCTTTCAGAAAATATGTGAGATCTCAGCCAACAAAGGATTAGACCAGCATGAATATCTCTACCACAATTATCAGTCTCTGGTTTCATTCAAAGTCTGAGTGAAACAAGAGGTAGGAGACAGGAATATAACTGTTTTAGAAATACAATGCTAAACAATTTTAATCAAATAACTGTTCAACTTTTCGTATGACTTAAATGGCAGTAACCTGGAATACACTTGGCCCAAGTACATATGTGATGTAGACTCAGAGTCACACACTACAAAGCATTCCGACACTC
The DNA here is from genome assembly GCA_016801955.1 of Conus betulinus. NCBI lineage: Eukaryota > Metazoa > Mollusca > Gastropoda > Neogastropoda > Conidae > Conus > Conus betulinus. The sequence continues at coordinate 14,004 of JADBJO010003034.1, read as the reverse complement.
GATAGTATTCATTAATCAACTTAACAGTTTTCACCAGTGCAGGCATGCTGTTTTCTGATCAGAATTTATCATTCAGTTATGATCTTAGCAGATAGAATTGCATATTGGCAAAAGTCAGACTGTACACAAAGAGTGGTGGTCAGATTGTTAACAAAGAATCTTAACCAAGCATGGTAAGAGCTTTTACCAAGTTGTGACAAGCAAACTATTACAACTGAACACTCATTCATCATCTTGATAGACGTCACCAGTTATTGGCATAAAGTTATACTGTTAAACCATGTAGCATACATACAATCAATGCATAGTCTCAAAGTTCTGAAACATAGTTTCAACTTACAGAAGATCCGGTAAAAGATGTAAGTTGATAGTTCCTGAGTGATTTGAAGATCCCCACACCATGAAAAACTCTCGCTTTCCTGACACCGTGCATGAAATGGTACTTATCGCCCAGCCGACCGCAAAGGGCCATGCCAGGGCTGTCACCGCGTTGAAGTCAAATCACAAATCAATAAAACAAAACAGAACAAAACAAAAAATCATGGAACCCTTTGAAAAACATCTTCTGAAAACACACCAGAAATTTTGTCAAACATTTTTTTTCTCTGTAAAATCTGAGATCAGATGAAAAATATTGATCTCTTTCAGAAATTCAAAGATCACATCAGGTGGGACATCTCTGAACAGGTTTTCATGGAGTCTGCTGTAAAATGTTCATGTCTCACATCATGCAAGTCCCAACACTCTAAAAGAACGTGTTTCACAGTGAGTGGAACATGACATGGAATGTACCACGGAGCTTCTTCATCTTTTAAAAGACAAGAATGGGTGTAAAAGGAATGGCCTGTATGCAAACGGCACAAGACTTTCGTCTTTACGGCTGCCTCGGGAACATGGTAAGCTCTCAGTCAGGTTTGGACGGATTTTAAAACAGTTTGCTCTCCATCTGCGAGTTCCATTCTTCTTGCCACAGGTCTGCGGGCCGGTCGGGGAATCAGGGATCAGTGTCCTCAGACGGAATATTCGCAAAACGTATCGCACAACGCCCCACCCTCACCCTCCACCCCCGAATGTTCAGCTGTACAAATCCGAAGCCGTTTTGAAAGTAGTTTCTCACGACCACCTGATGGCCTGTGTGTGTTTGCATGGCCAGTCTGACCCCGATAGCGTTTGACTGGGTCTGTTAGCAAACAACCGTTTCTGGTTTTTTGCCAGTAGGATGTAGGACACACTGCAAATTTAGGTCAGAATAACAAGGATGCCGTTACGGTTACCACAGACCTTGTTTCTTCACAATAAGAAATGGGGGAATATGAGGGAATCGAATCGCTCGCCGTCCGATTTTTCATGTGAGCTCGCGAGCCCCTGTAATTGTTATGCGATTTCCGGTAGTTTCGCTTCGTACTGGCGAAAAATGATGTGTGTGTGTGTGTGTGTGTGTGTGTGTGTGTGTGCCCATAAGGCTAGACCAAAATGTAAATGTAGACTAGATGTGGCCGACAAAAGATAAGTAACGGTCCAGTCCCAAAGAAGTGAGCTGTGCATTGTGGAGTGTGTGGGATGTCATAGTGAGCTGTGCATTGCGGAGTGTGGACTGTCGTAGTGAGCTGTGCATTGTGGAGTGTGGGCTGTCATAGTGAGCTGTGCATTGTGGAGTGTGGGCTGTCATAGTGAGCTGAGCATTGTGCATTGTGGAGTGTGGGCTGTCATAGTGAGCTGTGCATTGTGCATTGTGGAGTGTGGGCTGTCATAGTGAGCTGTGCATGTGCATGATGGAGTGAGGACTGTCATAGTGAGCTGTGCATTGTGCATCGTGGAGTGTGGGCTGTCATAGTGAGCCGTGCATGATGAGTGTGGGTTGTCATAGTGAGCCGTGCATGTGAAGTGTGGGCTGTCATAGTGAGCTGTGCATGATGGAGTGTGGGCTGTCAGAGTGAGCTGTGCATGTGTGGAGTGTGGACTGTCATAGTGAGCTGTGCATTGTGGAGTGTGGACTGTCATAGTGAGCTGTGCATTGTGAAGTGTGGGCTGTCATAGTGAGCTGTGCATGATGGAGTGTGGGCTGTCGTAGTGAGCTGTACATCGTGGAGTGTGGGCTGTCGTAGTGAGCTGTGCATTGTGGAGTGTGGGCTGTCACAATGAGCCGTGCATGATGGAGTGTGGACTGTCATAGTGAGCTGTGCATGATGGAGTGTGGACTGTCACAATGAGCCGTGCATTGTGGAGTGTGGGCTGTCACAATGAGCCGTGCATTGTGGAGTGTGGGCTGTCACAATGAGCCGTGCATTGTGGAATGTGGGCTGTCACAATGAGCCGTGCATTGTGGAGTGTGGACTGTCACAATGAGCCGTGCATTGTGGAATGGGGCTGTCACAATGAGCCGTGCATTGTGGAGTGTGGGCTGTCACAATGAGCCGTGCATTGTGGAATGTGGGCTGTCATAGTGAGCTGTGCATTGTGAAGTGTGGGCTGTCATAGTGAGCTGTGCATTGTGGAGTGTGGATTATCATAGTGAGCTGTGCTTTGTGGAGTGCGGGCTGTCATAGTGAGGTGTGCATTTGGAGTGCAGGCTGTCATAGTGAGCTGTGCATTATGGAGTGCGGGCTGTCATAGTGAGCTGTGCATTGTGGAGTATGGACTATCATAGTGAGCTGTGCATTGTGGAGTGTGGGCTGTCATAGTGAACTGTGCATTGTGGAGTGTGGACTGTCATAGTGAGCTGTGCATTGTGGAGTGTGGACTGTCATAGTGAACTGTGCATGATGGAGTGTGGGCTGTCATAGTGAACTGTGCATGATGGAGTGTGGACTATCTTACTATAGTGAGCTGTGCATTGTGGAGTGTGGGACTGTCATAGAGAGCTGTGTATTATGGAGTGTGGGGCTGTTATAGATATGCCAGTATGTCTGTGCCCTGTAGATCTGCTAGTATGTCTCTCTGCCCTGTACATATGCCGGTATGTCCGTGCCCTGTAGATTTGCCATTATGTCTCTGTGGCATGTAGATATGCCAGTATGTCTCTGTACCCTGTAGATATGCCAGTATGTCTGTGTGCCCTGCAGATATGCCAGTAGGTGTGTGTGCCCTGTAGATATGCCAGTATGTCTGTGTGCCCTGTAGATATGCCAGTATGTCTGTGTGTCCTGTAGATATGCCAGTATGTCTGTGCCCTGTAGATATGCCAGTATATCTGTGACCTGTAGATATACCAGTATGCGTCTGTGCCCTGTGGACATGCTATTATGTGTCTGTACCCTGTAGACATGCCAGTATGTCTTTGCCCTGTAGATATGCCAGTATGTCTGTACCCTGTAGATTTGCCAGTATGTGTGTGTGTGCCCTGTAGATATGCCAGTATGTCTGTGTGCCCTGTAGATATGTCAGTAATTCTGTGCCATGTAGATATGCCCGTACGTATGTGCCCTGTAGATATGCCAGTATGTCTGTGTGCCCTGTAGAAATGCCAGTATGTCTGTGTGCCCTGTAGATATGCCAGTATGTCTGTTTGCCCTGTATATATGCCAGCATGTCTGTGCCCTGTAGATATGCCAGTATGTCTGTGTGCCCTGTAGATATGCCAGTATGTCTGTGCCGTGTAGATATGCCAGTATGTCTGTCTGTGTGCCCAGTAGAAATGCCAGTATGTCTGTAGGCCCTGTTACATATGCCAGTATATCTGTTTGACCTGTAGATATGTCAGTAATTCTATGTGCCCTGTAGATATACCAGTATGTCTGTACCCTGTAGATATGCCAGTATGTGTGTGCCCTGTAGATATGCCAGTATGTGTGTGCCCTGTAGATATGCCAGTATGTCTGTGTGCCCTGTAGATATGCCAGTATGTCTGTGTGCCCTATAGATATGCCAGTATGTCTGTGTGTCCTGTAGATATGCAGTATGTCTGTGTGCCTTGTAGATATGTCAGTAATTCTATGTGCCCTGTAGATATGTCAGTAATTCTGTGCCCTGTAGATATGCCAGTACGTCTGTGCGCTGTAGATATGCCAGTACGTCTGTGTCCTGTAGATATGCCAGTATGTCTGTTTGCCCTGTAGAAATGCCAGTATGTCTGTGTGCCCTGTACATATGCCGGTATGTCTGTTTGCCCTGTAGATATTACCAGTATGTCTGTGCCCTGTAGATACGCCAGTAAGTCTGTGCCCTGTAGATGTGCCAGTGTGTGTGTGTGCCCTGTAGGTATGCCAGTATGTCTGTGTGTCCTGTAGATATGCCGGTATGTCTGTGTGCCCTGTAGATATGCCAGTAAGTCTGTGCCCTGTAGATATGCCGGTATATCTATGTGTCCTGTAGATACGCCAATAAGTCTGTGCTCTGTAGATATGCCGGTATGTCTGTGTGCCCTGTAGATATGCCAATATGTCTGTGTGCCCTGTAGATATGCCAGTAAGTCTGTGCCCTGTAGATATGCCGGTATGTCTGTGTGCCCTGTAGATATGCGGGTATGTCTGTGTGCCCTGTAGATATGCCGGTATGTCTGTGTGCCCTGTAGATATGCCAATATGTCTGTGTGCCCAGTAGATATGCCAGTATGTCTGTGTGCCCTGTAGATATGCCAGTATGTCTGTGTGCCCAGTAGATATGCCAATATGTCTGTGTGCCCTGTAGATATGCCGGTATGTCTGTGCGCCCTGTAGATATGCCAGTATGTCTGTGCTCTGTAGATATGCCGGTATGTCTGTGTGCCCAGTAGATATGCCAGAATGTCTGTGTGCCCTGTAGATATGCCGGCATGTCTCTGGAGTCTGCGGTTTCGTCTCCCTAAGGAGTGGCTTTGGAGGTTGGGGTGGGGGTCATTTCTGCCTTCCGGTTTGTGGTCATCTCCACTCGACCGGACACCTTCTGTCTCGCTCAGGTGATCTGGTCTGTGATGCTTGAGGTCTCGGATCTGTGATGCTTGAGGTCACGGGTCTGTGACGCTTGAGATCACGGGTCTGTGAAGCTTGACGTCACGGGTCTGTGAAGCTTGAGGTCACGGGTCATTTCGTTTCACACGTCCCTTCAACACAGACTTGATTGATGATGACGTTTGGTTGGATGGATGCGACTCCCAACACCAAGGCCTCTTGGAAGGCAGCTGGAACGGACTGCGTTGTCGCACCTCCCCAGATGTAAGATTTTGTTGGGTGTCGCCGTGCTGTATCTCACGTGCAGGCTCTCTCTGTCTGTCTGACTGTCTGTCTGTCTGTCTGTCTCTGTCTGTCTGTCTCTCTCTCTCTCTCTCTCTCTCTCTCTCTCTCTCTCTCTCCTGTCTGTCTACCCGTCCGTCCGTCTGTCTGTCCATCTGTCTGTCTGTCTGTCTGCCTGTCAGTCTCTGTCTCTATCTCTAGAGATTAGTATGAAAGATTTTAGAGCCGTTGAAAGAGAGAGAGAGAGAGAGAGAGAGAGAGAGAGAGAGCGAGGGAGAGAGAGAGAGAGAGAGAGAACTCAGAAAACTTTTATTTGATCAAGAATTGAGATTTTAGGCAGAACCTATTCTTCCAGTCTGTCCTTACTAAGCCGCAGTGTGCAATGAGCTTTAAAGAGAAGAAAATGGAAGACAAAAAGGTAAATGAAAAAAAAGAGAGACAGAAATACAGGCAGAAAGGGTTTATTGAGTACACAAATCACACACAAACGCATTTATATGTAAACGCTTAACAAAAGCATGCATAAATACGCAATCATAGTGTAACAAAATGGAGGGGACGGGATAGGGGAGGGATAGTTGTGGGTGTGTAGGGTTGGGCAGGGGTGGGAAAGAAAGAAAAACAAAAGAGTGTGATCAGATAAACAATGGCTAAATGCCGATGTTTGCTGTGTGATTGTCGGTGGAGTTCGCGCGACCAGACGAGGATGATGATGGTGATGGCGTTGACATGAAACAAAAGACGGTATTCTAAGAGAAGCAATTTTCCTCACTGAGTAAGCATGGTTAGTGGTATCATTTATTGACAGAACTGGTGCGGTAACAATGCACACATCTGTAATTGCTGATGATTTAAGTGATAGCTGCAATCACTTTACAGACAGACATACGGACGAACGGACGGACGGACGGACAGACAGACAGGCAGAGAGAGAGAGAGAGAGACAGACAGACAGACAGACAGAGACAGAGAGAGAGATATGACTGGCCTTAGAGTAGTGGAGAGAGAAGAGAGTGCGTGCGTGCGTGCATGCATGCGTGTGTGCTTGCATGCGTGCGTGCATGTGTATGTGTATGTGTGTGTGCTTGCATGCGTGCGTGCATGTATATGTGTATGTGTGTGTGAAAGAGAGAGAGAGAGAGAGAGAGAGAGAGAGAGAGTGTGTGTGTGTGTGTGTACGTCCCTTGCTCTCAGGCTCTTCATATCGCTCTCTCTCTCTCTCTCTCTGTCTCTCTCTCTCTCTCTCTCTCTCTCTCTCTCTCTCTCTCTCCTGTTCTAAAGCCTTTCATACCCCCCTCTCTCTCCCCCTCCCTCTCTCTCTGTTTCTCCACTGCTCTAAAGCATTTCATACCCCTCTCTCTCTCTCTCTCTCTCTCTCTCTGTCTCTCTCTCTCTCTCTCTCTCTCTCTCTCTCTCTCTCTCTCTCTCTCTCTCTCTCTCTCTCTCTCTCTCAAGGGGCGAGTTCAAGCTCATGTTCGAGGCAGTCGTCGCACTTTGTTGAGTGTCTGCAATTAATTGCTGATTATCCGAGTTTCGTTACGTTTCTAGCTTAACAAATTTGCAAGATTAGTGCTTTTGGCACTGTTCACCATGCCTGCAAGTTCCACGGAGTTCCGTTTCCGCTGTGGTGTGTTTCACGTGACTGTTTTATTTCGGACACTGAGGAGACTCAAAGACTGTGTGTCAAAGGTCACAGGAATTCGATTTATTTCTCGTGACTTTGACATGCACAGCAGAGAACAACGCAACATTCCGGGGCCGGAACAGCTCGGTGGTAGAGCGCCGGACTCGTAATTTTGGTGATCCCGGGGTTGCGGGTTCGAATCTCCGCCGGGCCGTTTTGGTACAGAGGGATTTTCCCCTAGGAGTTAACATTGGTTCTGACTCCATTTCCTATACAGTCCTTCGAATTAGACTATACACCGAGGTTCCGTGTGTGAACGCACGCATAACATCTTGCACACACTAAAAATCCCATTACCAGCTTTCGGAAAGAGAAGGCCAGTTTGGCCGTTGGTATGGATGACACGTTACACATAGCATGCGCCCTGCGTGAGAGCTGGAAGTAATGAAGTAAGTAAGGAAAAATGAGTGATCGATATTGACTGGATGACACGGGAAACAACTGAATGAAGCGCCAGCTGGCAGCTCTTCGGTCGGCACTACCCAGGTAGGCAGCCCGTTGTGTAAACGAGTGTGGATTGTAAAGCGCTTAAAGCTTGGTCGCTAGCTGAGGAGAGGCGCTATGTAAGTATTCATTAAAAAAAAAAAGTAATAATGATAATAACAATAACGATAGCAATAACATTCGCATGGACTATGCATCGCTATATTTCTCGCTCTGTGGTTTTCTCGTGACGCTCTACCCCGTGCTGAGGCAAGATTCGGATGTGTGACAGCTTCTTTTTTGATTATCTTTCTCGCCCGTTTCCTGCTGCAGTGCATGGACGTAGGCGCAAACCCAGGACCTACAACAGTCTGATCTTCTCCTACAAATGGAAGAACATATTACTCGATCGAACGAGGCCGTGCGTGTCCTGACTGAGAAATGTGCCTGTCTTGAAAGTAGATGTGAACACGTCGTAGACCGGGTGGATTACCTTGATGGAGTATGTCAGAATGTGGGTGATGACATCGATAAGCTTGAAGCATGTTCCACACAAAATAACGTGAGATTTTACAACGTCTACGAGGAGGACAGCGAAAGTTATTCTGACTGCGCCAGGAAGGTTGTTCAGCTTCTGAACAGGTTTTACCCCCCCGCAAAACTTGGTGCCTGGAGGATGTTGAGCAAGCTGAACCTAAAGAAGAGCTGTATACCTAAAGAATTAAAGCAAAATTCAATCACTTCTGGTATGATCATTTCAAGACGTTTTTTTTTTTTTTTTTAAAAGTGATCTATCTAACAATACTGATTACACAGATTTTGAAGGTTTTCTAACTAACTTGCCTGTAGACACAAACTTGGACCGTGTTCCACTAGACAGAGCGATAGAACAAGGGGAATTAGGATTCTGGTTCCGATGGATTGTGTGGCGGATTTTATAAAACGCATCTCAAGATGTCATTTTCTTTTTAACTAAATACTGCAATAAACTGTTTGATTCTGGTTGTTTTTCCAAAAAGTTGGTCCCAGTCTATTCTTCTACCTGTGTATAAAAAAGGGTGATCCTGATTGCCCTGACAATTACAGCGGTATTTCCATGCTAGATATTTTAGGTAAGTTGTACAGTTATATCCGTAATAAAAGACTTACCGAATGGGCTGATGATAATGACTTAATTGATTCATCTCAAGCTGGTTTTCGACGAAATCTTAGCACAACTGATAACATGTTTACACTCCTGGCACTAGTTCAAGCGCAGTTACTCAATCGGAGAACGATATACGTTGCGTTTGTTGTACAAAGGCCTTCGACTTCGTTAACAGGCAGGACCTTTGGCTGAATTAAAGAAGGGAATTAAGGGTAAAACTGTACACAGCAGTCAAAGGCATGTATGAAACTGTCAAAGCTAGTGTAAAAGTGAATAATCAGTGTACTGAACCATTCTACGTCCTCGTGGCTTAAGACAAGGAGACATTTGCAGTCCTGTTTTTTTTTTTTTCTCACTATCTATTAATGAACTTGCAGTTCACATTATTCGCAGCGGCTAACACGATGTAAAGCTAAGTACTTCCAACCTTGAATTTGCTCAAGGGATTGAAGAACATTCGGCCGAGTCATCACTGATAGATTACGATAATTTCAGCAGTTGTATTTCAGAGAATGCCTGTGTGTGTGTGTGTGTGTGTGTGTGTGTGTGTGTGTGTGAGTGTGTGTGTGTGTGTGTGTGTGTGTGTGTGTGTGTGTGTGTGTGTGTGTGTTGTGTTGTGTGTGTGCGGATGCTCTGTAATTCCAGTGTGGTGCTGAAGGGTGCATGCACCAGTGTACGTGTCACGATTCGTGGAAGCGGGGAGGGAGAGGGTAACAGGGGCGTGAACTGTGTCACGGAACACTGATGTCCAAGGGGAGGTGAGGCTCAGGAGGAACGACAGTAACGGGGCGCATCATGGTGCACAGAGAGGGGAGGTCAGTGAAGACATAGATGACAACGTGAGTGAGCGTGGACAAACGCGGGCTTACAGGGAGATGAGCGAGTTTGTGGACAGTTCATCCCTCTGGTCGGCGAGGACTATTTGTGGTGTGTGTCCCGCACTGGACGATGCTGATTGTATACGGGTTGTTTTCTCGTTCTGGTTTGTTCGTTGGCTTGAAACCCTCGCATCGAACAGTGTTGCTGATGTTTTTATGTTTTGTTTTGTTTTTTTTTTAAATCAGAAATCATACCTCATTTGTCACACTTGCTGTCAAAGTAGCGCGACGAGGGAGATACTCTGGGAAGATAATGTGTTTAGGTAGAAAATCAATGGCTGTATACTGTACGAGACAAAGAGCGCTACAATGATCACCGCGTGTTTCTAGGAGAATACATTTTAGCTGAATACACAATGAAAAAAAAAAAAAGTACTGCAAGTAATGCACAGGTTTAAGAATCGTAGACCTGCTTGTCCAGATGGTCTCGGAGCACAGTTGTTTTTTTTTTTTTTTTTTTTTTTTTTTTTTATCTGGGAAGGTTTCTTTTAATTCTTTTGGTGAAGTTGTTCAACCATTGCTTTCATTTATGCAGAAAACTCAAAGAAATGCATGGTTTCACCATCATTATGAAAAGGTGAAATACAGGGTGTCAACAATCGCAGGAGGTTTCTTTGTGTAACACATGTCTCGCACACACGTAAAATCCCATGACCAAGTTTCGGAAGAGTTCAGTTTGTAATTTCACAAGTCTTTTCTGCTCTGATTAGATCAGTCAGTGAGCCGTGAGCCAGCAGCTGCCAGGTTTTATTTAGAGAGAGAGAGAGAGAGAGAAGAGTATGTGTGTGTGCGCGCGCGTGCGTGCATGCGTGCGTGCGTGCGTGCGTATCTCTGTGTGTGTATACGTGTGTGCGTGCGTCCGTGCGTGTGTGTGTGTGTGTGTGTGTGTGTGTGTGTGTGAGTGTGTGTGTGTGTGTGTGTGTGTGTGAGAGAGAGAGAGAGAGAGAGAGAGAGAGAGAGAAGACAAGACAAAGTCTTTTTATTCGTATAGGCCATAGTCCCTTGTTTTTGCGCAAACGCCATTGAAGTAAACATGTGGTCTATCGTTGAATAATTTCATTTCAATCCAGCTTGGCTTTCACCTGTGACGTTCTTTTCCTCTGTCCACTCCTGCAGTCTTCCAGTGATAACAGTACAGTACAATTTACTACAAACATTACTCAAAGAAATTCCTCTATAATTATTAGGATCACCAACATTACCCTTTTTATAGAAAGGAAGAACTATTGATTCTGTCCACAGCACAGGAAAAACAGCCCTGTCAAACAGAGAATTGAAATACTTTGTAACAATGTCTAATATCAGATTAGACTTACATGCATTTTTTTCACCATTTCACCAATAATACTATCAGGGCCACTAGCTTATGACGTTTCAGTTTTCTTAAGGCCATCACAATTTCATCCCTTGAAATTGGACGATTGAAATAATCGTTACTGGAATTTCTATCATCACTGGAATCATTGTGATCATCTCCACCACCACCGCCTTCCTCATTTGTAACGTCACCTGTGTCAACGTCTTTTTCAAGCAGTTTCTGAAAATGTTGAAACCAGTCTTCGAAACTAACGTTATTAGACGGTTGTTTTCCTTTATCGTTGATTTTACGCATTGAATTCCAAAACTCCCTTTGATCATTCACAGAAGAAACCAGCTGTTCTACTAAACAACTGTTAAACTGTTTACGTTTGTGTTCGAAAAGATTCTTTTATTCGCGCCTGGCTGCACTGTAAGAAAAACGATCAGGGGGAAATAAAGTGAGACGAAATTTATTTAAAAGGTTACGGGCCTTTCTTTTACCGTTACGACACTCTACGTCATAGCAGTCATCACAACTTTGTTTTGCATTTATGTTAAACTGTTTTTGTTTTTTTTTTTTCATACATTCAGCTGCATCTTTTAGGCAACTGGTGAAGATAGTCAAAGATTCGTTAACATCAACGCCAATTCTTGTAATCGTCATCTCTATTCTCTCCTGAAATTCAGGAGAGCATATTGCATCACTAAAAGTACTGGCATAAGTCTCATTCCATACATACGTCTCCATTAAACATCTACTAATATTCATTTTCGCATTATTTATGTTTTCAGTAGAAAATCTGAATCTCATCGTTACAGGCATATGGTCAGATTCAACTCTTTCTAACACATGCAGTTCACAATTATTAACAAATTTTGCAAACAAATCACGTGACATTATAAAATAATCATTGACGCTATTGCCTCTCTCAGAAATGTATGTATAACGATCGTCGAAATCACCCTGACACATACCATTCACAATATTCAAATTCAAAGCAGTGCACGTATTAATCAACATCTTACCGTAATTGTTCAGTACAGCATCTTCGGAGTTCCTGTTCGTACATACAGGATTACTTAAATGCTTATGACCAAAAGGCAACCCATCGTCTTCCACATCATGTGAAATATTTGAACTCCTGCTGTTTAAAATCTCCACTTAATAACACATAAGCATCATCAACAGAAAGCAAACAATCACTCACAAATTCTTCAAGCATACTTATTCCATTGTCATTGCCAGCATGTGTATGATAAGGTGAGTCTGCTGGTGGTATGTAAGCACAGATGTACAAAATATTTTTGTTCAAACTCATCAGAGATTTATCAATCACAAAAGCAAAACAAGAATCCGATTGAATATCCAATAATTCAACAAACGAACAGAGCTCGTGCCTCACAAGACACACAAGTCCACCAGAGCGCCTTCCACGGGTTGTAAGTTTGATGGCAGGCTTACAGAATTTCTTATATCCCATGAACACTGACGAATGAAGATCTTCCAAAAATGTTTCAACAAAACAAATGAAATCGAAGAAACAATCAAGCGATACCAATTCTTTATCATGTAATTTAGAAAGTGAAACCATCATATTCCAGTGAAGAAAAGACAAACATTTAGAATTATTATATAGAACGGAGCAATCTGGGTCAAGACTTTAAGTGAGCACGGAAGAAACCCCGCCCCCGCTGTCATGTAATATGTCACACACGGCATCTAAAGCCGAGTCATTCAACACATGCTCAGTGTTGACAGGCACATGTTCACATTGTACGCTGGCTGTACCGCTGGCACAACTCACCTGGTCACCCGTCTCATGATCAGCATGTGCAAGTTTACTGCTAAGCCCGCTGCTCTGTGACAGCAAAACCGGTGCACACTGAAAGCTTGTTCCTCTACTGATGACCACGAGTCTTTTCTGGCCGGCCAACGTCCTATCTTATTTCTACCAGCCGGTCACCAGAATCAACAGAGTATTTCTTTCCGTCTATCAGGAGGTGGTCAAATACCGTGGTGGCCCGTTTACCCCACCACGAGCTCTCTTTAAACGCGGTAAGTCAACCTCCTCCTAACTTCTCTCACTCGACCAGAAAAGTCCTCACTGATGAAAATCCGACTTCCCCGCTTACTTAGCTTTAAAGCACATCTCATTTCTGCTGAGAGAGAGAGAGAGAGAGAGAGAGAGAGAGAGAGAGAGAGAGAGAAGAAAAAGCTACAACAAAATAACACGTTCTCTCTTTCTCTCCATCCATTCCACTTTCTCTTTATGTCTCTGTCTCTCTGTCCTGTCTGTTTGTTTGTCTGTCTCTCTTTCTCTGTCTGTCTCTCCTCCCTCTGTGTGTGTGTGTGTGGTGTGTGTGTGTGTGACTCGTTACTTAAACGTTTTTACCACAACGGAAGCTCATTTTACCACAACGGAAGCTTTTATCAGCCACGGGAAAAAAAACCTAAACGACGACAGAGAGAGAGAGAGAGAGAGAGAGAGAGAGAGAGAGGAGTTGACGAATTCCCTGTGTTGGAGATTTGCGCGCGACACTATTTACCTATTGAAACAGCTGGCCGATCTTGCACCCGTCCCCACCCTCTGTCTTTGATATGTTAAGAGCAGTGTGCACAACATTTCACTTGGGTGCGGCGCAGTTGGTTTAGCCGGGTCTGGTGATCGCCCGTCATACCTTTGGTGAGTGTCGTCTGTGTGAGTGAAGAAGAAAGGAGGACGGGGAGCATGCAACTCCTGAGCGGTGCGGAGAGAGAAGTGCAAGATTAGTTCCGACCCTCTGCCTCTTCACCACGCCCTCCGTCAAGCAGTTTTCTCTCTCCTTCCTCTCCGTCAAGCAGTTTGGTTCTCTCCTTCCTCTCCGTCAAGCAGTTTTGTCTCCCCTTCCTCTCCATCAAGCAGTTCCCTCTCTCCTCTTCTTGATCCTGACTCCCCCTCTCCGTCGTGGCAGGCCTACCCTTGCAGTCTTCCTCAGCCCCAATGATGGAGGACGGACAGGGCTCGTCCGACACCGACGTACCTCCTGATACGAGAAGACAAGACGGGTCTGCAGCTAGCAGGCAAAGACACCCACCAAGACAGCGCCGCCGGCGCCGTGCCACTGACCCTGGGCCGAGCAGCTGCGGGATCCCGAACTCGGCGATCCTGCACGAGAGCTCACCGCTGACACGTCACTCACGGAAAACATCCCGTCGCCGCCGGACGGTGCGCGTGGCCAGGTCCCGAGGGGGAGCAAGGACAGGTGCGGGGCGTGCGGGTTCGGGAGGAGAAGCCTGGTGAGGTGCCCCAGCGGGGATCGTCCAGGGCGCGCCCCGGCCCTCGCGGCTCCGGAACGAAACGGCCGCTCTCGCGAGCATTCCTTTCCGCCGGTGGTTCAGCGCGTGCCGCGATTCTCAGCGCCGTCCAACGGAAGCGGTGATGACGT
>JADBJO010003033.1:355000-398457 GCA_016801955.1 Conus betulinus | reverse complement strand
GTGGCACACACAATGCCAGCAGCATGACGGTTGGAGTGAAAGCACGAAGCGCCGCATGACGGTGTTGGAGTGAAAAGGGGCGCTCACAATGCAAGCATCATGACGGTTGATGGGAGTAGACGATAGTGTCGGTAGATGGACTAGGCACCTTTGTTTTCTACTCCAAACGCTATTGAAACAATTAAATCTATTTACTTACTGCCAGTGTGTAATTTCATGTGGCTGTGTCTGGTGCACATTTGTGTGTCACAGAACCTAAAATAACATGGCCACTGTGTTTACCATTCTTTCTGCTCCCGTCCGTCCCCCCCTCCCCCCCCCCCCCCCCGTCCCCGCTCCCTTAACTTTTTCCTATCTTATAAATACCCAACCTGCTCGAGCAATCCCCCCTATACCCCCCCCCCCCCCCCCCCCCCCCCCCGTCAAAATCAGATTATCACTGTAAAAATGTCTTATTTTTTGTGTGTGTGTGTGTGTGTGTGTGTGTGTGTGTGTGTGTGTGTGTGTTTTTCCCCTAGTTCTGTGTACACATGCTCGTGTCCACTATAACATTGAAATGAATGCATGTATCGTGAGCCAACTGACCAGTAGTTTGTTGACCGTGCAACATTGCCAGGGGAGTTCAGCCCGCCTCTTTTGCTTCTCGCAGCCGAATGGTCGTTTCGGTCTTTCCCCTTAACTTGTTTTGTGTATATGCGTTTTTTCATTTACCTTACTATTAGACATGTGTGTAACTTACCAATATTTTGTTCAAATGTGGTGAATGTTGTTGCTTTGTGACGGAGGCCAGGGAGGTTTTCATGATCATGTTGAAGAAAGACAACAGGATCAGTGACACTTGGTGCAGGGACGGCATTATTTTTTGTCAAAAAAGGAACTGACGTGCTTAGGGTAACCCGCCCACGTGACATTGAGGCGTTGGGGTGAGGGTAAATGTGCTTTCCAAGAGTGCTTCAAGATGGGAGTAGACGATAGTGTCGGTAGATGGACTAGGCACATATAGATACCTTTGTTACCTACTCCAAACGCTATTGAAACGATTAAATCTATTTACTTACTGCTAGTGTGTAATTTCATGTGGCTGTGTCTGGCGCACATTTGTGTGTCACAGAACCTAAAATAACATGGCCACTGTGTTTACCATTCTTTCTGCTCCCGTCCGTCCCCCCCCCCCCCCCCCCCCTGCCCCGTCCCCGCCCCCTTAACTTTTTTCTATCCTATAAATACCCAACCTGCTCGAGCAATCCCCCCTAGCAATCCCCCCCCCCCCCCCCCCCCCCCCCCCCCCCCCCCCGTCAAAATCAGATTATCACTGTAAAAATGTTTTATTTTTGTGTGTGCGGTTTTTTTTTTTTTTTTTTTTTTTTTTTTTTTTTTTTTTTCCCCTAGTTCTGTGTACACATGCTCGTGTCCACTATAACAATTGAAATGAATGCATGTATCGTGAGCCAACTGACCAGTAGTTTGTTGACCGTGCAACATTGCCAGGGGAGTTCAGCCCGCCTCTTTTGCTTCTCGCAGCCGAATGGTCGTTTCGGTCTTTCCCCTTAACTTGTTTTGTGTATATGCGTTTTTCATTTACCTTACTATTAGACATGTGTGTAACTTACCAATATTTTGTTCAATGTGGTGAATGTTGTTGGCTTTGTGACGGAGGCCAGGGAGGTTTTCATGACCATATTCGTAGAGAAGCGTCTGGGGACCAGTGTTATTCCAATCATGGCGAATTTCAGATTCCTTGTACTGCTCAGTGCAGTTACCTAAATGGCCGTTGAACTGGCATTGTACAGAGCCATGATTGGTCTGTTCTATCATGTAGCCGGGATATTATCCAGAAAACTGTTTTTTCTTGTCAAGGCGACCACTATTCCGTATTTTCTGCTTGTTTATGCCAGGAAAGATAGACACTTGACTATGGCTTTCTTGCTGTTTTTCTTTTCAGTGCATCTAAATGTTGACGTGTTCTCGCCACCTGCTAAACAAAACCCACCTAAAACTGGTTCATTTAATCATCTGTCAGCTAACT
Organism: Conus betulinus; assembly: GCA_016801955.1. Taxonomy (NCBI): domain Eukaryota; kingdom Metazoa; phylum Mollusca; class Gastropoda; order Neogastropoda; family Conidae; genus Conus; species Conus betulinus. Next base: position 396,431 of record JADBJO010003033.1, on the reverse strand, counting down.
GTAGCAATCTGACTTTCTCTAAATTTCACAATTCTTTACTTATGAAATCAGGCGATATCGAAAGTAACCCTGGTCCAATTGAACGTGGAGAACTTTGTGTCATGCACGTTAACACCCGTAGTTTAAAAAGTAAAATCGACCTGCTTGAAGCTGAATCGCATCAATTTGATATTATAACTATATCTGAAAGTTGGTTGTCACCATTGGATTCCAACAACTCTTTACTCCTTAAAAACTTTCACCCTCCTGTCCGTTTAGACAGAGCGAACGACCCTCATGGTGGTGTGGCTATCTACCTGAAAGATAGCCTTTATTGTAACCACGACCCGACTTACAAGTTAATGACCTGGAAGCAGTTTGGGTAGAAACCAAAATTAATCAGGAGAGTTTACTTATGGATCATTTTATCGTCCACCTAATGTACGCGTTAATTATTGGGACTTAATAAATGATAGTATTAATAAAGCAGACAGAACGATGATGAAATTTATTATTTTAGGTGATTTCAACGTTGACTATTTAACTAATCCAACCAAACACCTCACTGATATTCTAAACCATTATCAATTAAAACAAGTAGTTGATTCCCCCACAAGAGTAACAGCTACAGCAAGTACTTGCCTTGATCTGGTCATCACTCAGAGTCCTGACATAATCAAATCAGTTGATGTTCTGCCTCCTTTCTGCAGTGACCACAGTGTTCCATGTATCATTCTTAAGCCACTTGTGTATAAATACAGTACTTTCCAAAGGACGATTTTCAATTATAACCAGTTAGACAACGTAAAATTTTGTGAGCTGCTGTCCAACGAAAACTGGAACAGTATATTCGCAGATAACACAGTAGATGTAGCATGCGAAATTTTCACTTTAAGATTTATGTCAATAGCAAAACAGTGTATGCCGTGTAAGACAGTAACAATTAGGCCTAAAGATGCCCCGTGGTTCAATAATGAATTGAAAAGATTGATCAAGAAAAGAAATAAATTGCACAGAAAAGCTAAACAAACAAATCTATCTACCGACTGACTGGGAACATTTTCGTCACGCGAGGAACGAAGTAGTTGAAAAAGTTAGGTTAAAGGAGTTAGAGTACTACAACGCATTAAACCACCTAGTTATAGATCCCCATAAGTTTGGTCAGAGGGATTGGTGGAAATTGTGCGACAATTTATGAATAAAAAGGGCATTAACTCGGAAAGTATACCACCATTGAACGTAAACGAAAAACATATTATTCTAACGCAGAGAAAGCAAACGTGTTTAATGACTTTTTCATTAACCATTGTAAACTAGAAGGTATCAATGACCCCCTACCTGACATAGCTATCAGTGAAATAGCTGAATTAACAGAAATAACTTTGACTCTCCCTGAACTTAAAAATGTAATAGAAAATCTTGATACTAGTAAAGCATCCGGTCCAGACTTAATCCATAATATATTATTGAAATCCTCAGTCGACGTTATATCTGCACCCTTAAATGCCTTTTTCAACCGATGTCTATCTGAAGCAAAATTCCCACAGCTGTGGAAAATAGCTAATGTAACCCCAGTCCACAAAAAAGGAAATAAAGATGAATGCACCAATTACAGACCAATATCTCTCCTAAGTTGCGTGGGTAAACTCTTTGAAAGATGTGTGCATAAACATATTTATTATTTCCTCATGTCAAACAAGTTAATTTCTGAATCACAATCAGGTTTCATTCATAGTGATTCAACGACCTGCCAACTGCTCAGCATCTACGATAATTTAGTCAAAAACTATGACAAATCTATTCCAGACCAATATGTATTTTTTGATATCTCAAAAGCCTTTGATCGTGTGTGGCACAGGGGTCTCCTACTTAAACTTAACGCAATAGGAATTAGGGGTCAACTTTTACACTGGTTTGATAGTTATATTTCAGACAGATACCAGTCTGTTGTTATCGGGGGTGAACAATCCATCGTGAAAACCATTTCCCAAGGAGTACCACAAGGTTCTGTCCTTGGACCACTGTTGTTTTTAGTCTACATCAATGATATAGCTAGTAATATTGAGTCAGATATCAAGCTATTTGCAGATGATACAAGTATATCCTTGGCATTGGAAGATCACATCGTGAGGAAAGAAACGTTACAATCCGATTTAATTAAAATAGAAGCTTGGGCTAAAACATGGAAGGTTGTCTTTAATGAATCAAAGACTGAGTTACTTAATGTATTCAGGGGAATGTAGTTTCTCATGACCTACAGTTTGGAAACACAACTATGCAACAACAAAATCATCACAAACATTTAGGAGTCACGCTTCAAAATAACTGCAGGTGGGGCGAGCACGTCAACAACACTGCCGCAAAGGTTCGTCTTCTAAATAAACTGTCTTCGCTCTTTTAAGTACAAATTGACCAGAGGGGCTCTTGAAACCATGTATAAATCATTTATCCTGCCGATATTTGATTATGCTGACATCATCTGGGATAATTGCGCGGAGTATCAATCAAATATCTTAGAAAATTTACACTTGGACGCCCTGCGCATTATCACGGGTGCTGCGTGGAACTAGTCACAAAAAGCTGTTGGAAGAGTCAGGATTTTGTACTCTGAAGGAGCGTCGTCGCAGACACAAAATAATAATGTTCCATAAGATAGTTCACAATGTCTGCCCTAACTATCTCTGTGACCTAATGCCACCCTTGGTTTCTGCAGTCAATCCATATCACCTGCGAAGACCCTTGGAGAGACTCATTCCTCGACACCAAACAGATATATACCACAGATCCTTTTTTCCCTTCAACTGTATCCATCTGGAATACCCTTCCTACTGCTATTCAACAAACCCAGTCTCTCAGCTACCTCAAACACTACCTTTCCTCTGCAGACACTCTTGTCCCACCTTACTACTACCACGGAAATAAAAGAACAAATAATTCACTGTCGACTCAGGCTTGCAATGAGTGAACTAAATTATGACCTGTACAATCGCCACATTCATAACGATCCATCATGTGCGTGTACTTATCCCCAAGAAACTGCCGAACACACTTCCTCTTGTACTGCCCTTTGTACACTATACATCGAACAAACACCATCCACAGCCTTCCTAGAGAACTGATTTCTGTTCGTAATTTGTTATTTGGTAATGGTTCTTTCAACATGGAAACTAATATTCATATTTTTGAAATTGTTCACAAATTTATTTCTCTAACAAAGCGTTTTGATTTGTAACATAATTCCTAAGACTATTTCCAACTGCCCCTCTGGTCACATCGGGCGTACATATATGGATTTGTTGACCTGCTGCTATTGTGTGTCTTTTTCTTTTCTCATCGTCACTAGTCTGCATTCTCAATGCAGCCTGGTTAACATTTAGAATTGTGTCCTGACATTTTATTGACAAGACTCATGAACTGACTGTCCCGCGAACTGATATTCAGTTATAGAAACTGGTTGCCCTCTTTTATATATAACTTGGCATACACCTCCACTTTCGTCACACTTATGTACTTTTCTATTACCTCTCCATCATTTATTTTTCACTCCTGTTGTCGGGTTCTGTTTGATTGTTTATTTATATACTTTTTTTTTTTTGTTTGTTTGTTTGTTTTGTTTTTGTTTTGTTTTTCTTTTTCCTGTTTGAAACTTCACGTTGCTGTAACAAAATGCTTTGCTGTTCAGACGTCCGTCGCAAATTCATTGTGTGCATTCGCTCATAAGATAGGGCTTTATATAAGTATTTCTTTGTTGCCCTGTCTCATTTACTTTTGTAACATTTGTGACAATGTTGAACATGCAGCATGACGGTTGGAGTGAAAAGCGGCACACACAATGCATGCAGCATGACGGTTGGAGTGAAAAGCGGCGCTCACAATGCATGCAGCATGACGGTTGAGTGAAAAGCGGCGCTCACAATGCATGCAGCATGACGGTTGGAGTGAAAAGCGGCGCTCACAATGCATGCAGCATGACGGTTGGAGTGAAAAGCGGCGCACACAATGCATGCAGCATGACGGTTGGAGTGAAAAGCGGCGCACACAATGCATGCAGCATGACGGTTGGAGTGAAAAGCGGCGCACACAATGCATGCAGCATGACGGTTGGAGTGAAAAGCGGCGCACACAATGCATGCAGCATGACGGTTGGAGTGAAAAGCGGCGCACACAAATGCATGCAGCATGACGGTTGGAGTGAAAAGCGGCGCACACAATGCATGCAGCATGACGGTTGGAGTGAAAAGCGGCGCACACAATGCATGCAGCATGACGGTTGGAGTGAAAAGCGGCGCACACTGCGTGCGTGTGGTGCAGCAGCATGACGGTTGGAGTGAAAAGCGGCACTCACAATGCATGCAGCATGACTGTTGGAGTGAAAAGCGGCACTCACAATGCATGCAGCATGACGGTTTGAGTGAAAAGAGGCGCACACAAGTCATGCAGCATGACGGTTGGAGTGAAAAGCGGCACTCACAAGACATGCAGCATGACTGTTGGAGTGAAAAGCGGCACTCACAAAATGCATGCAGATGACGGTTTGAGTGAAAAGAACAACACAATGCATGCAGCATGACGGGTTCCATGCACACCACACAGAGGGATGACACGGGGGTTTAAGGTCTTCTTGAATGGCATGTATATATAGATGTATTTGATATATAATTGTGTGTGTATGTGTGTGCACTATGGTGTGTGTGTGTGTGTGTGTGCCAAGAGCACAGTGTGTGTGAGTGTGTGTGTCCCTGTGTGTGTTTCTGAGAGAGAGAGAGAGAGAGAGAGAGAGAGAGAGAGAGAGAGAGATAGAGAGAGAGAGAAGAAGACATGACGAGACAAGACAAAATTCTTTATTTCCAAGGATAGCAGATAGGATCTGGTGTCATATTTTTTTTACATCCAGTCCTCGCCCTGAGTGTGTTCTGCAATTTCAAAATAAGGCAAGGCAATGTAATGTAGAAGTAATCGTAAAAGTGCGCTGAAACTAAAACAAGGCATTCGGAATTAAAAAATTTGGTCACACACACACACACACACACATCACTTACACACACACACACAAACACAGGTTGTTCTATATATTCTATATATATATATATATGCTTATATATATTGTATAATATATATATATGACCACTATGGTGTATCTCTATTTTACGCCAAGAGCACAGACACAATCAGCCGTGGCTCCCTGATCAGTCCGATGTAGCTCACGATAGGCCTAGGAGCAGGCAATACCAACAGCATAATGCCTTCAAGAGGGATTATGATGGTTCACTCCACACAGCAAGTGAACGGATTTCATATTTATAATATATTTTCTTAATTTCATGTTCCCTATTTCAAATCTTTGGCAAGTTATTACTGTAATGGAATAATTGTTAGCGTGCGCTTGTTTTCCCACGAGCACAGTCTCAATCAGACGTTCAGCCTTATATATTTCCGAATCAGTGGGAGACTGCATCCTCTTAGCAGGCAATCCTAAAGATCTGCCTTCAAGATGGATTACGATGCTGTCATGCATGCAGCTATTGAAGGGATTTCGTAGCTGTACCACTTTTCATACTGTTCCAAATTCCCATTTTCTTCATCTTCAATGGCTCCTCAGTTTGTATTTTCAAAGAGCTCCTATACTTTGCCAAGTCATAATGTTTTTAGTTTTTCGGAAGATTTTTAACCTACACTTATTTTCCCCACTTTCGTGTATATATATATATATATATATATATATATCGGACTGTTGGACATCTTTGGGCCTCCCTTGCATCCTTGAATGGACCCTCAAGCATAGGCTCAAAGATGTTCCACTACATTTTATACAGTTAATGTAATGATTTCAGTTTTCAGCAGCTTGTTTTCCTTACCACATTTTCTTTTAGTTTTACTTTTTCTACCATTCGCCGAGTGCTGTTGGATTTTTCTTTTTTTTTTTTTTAACCGTTGGTAGTAAGAACACCACAGAACTCTGGACTGTGGTGTATCTCCAGGGGAGCACAGACACGATCACCCATCTCTCCCTGATGAGTTCGAGCCAGCCGACGAAAGGCGTATGAGCAGGCAATATAAATTAACTTGTCGTCAGGAAGGATTGCGATGGTTTTCTATATGCTGATAGTGAAGGGTTTAACATTTATATACATTTATAATATAATTATCAGACTTCATTTGCTTCTTTTCACCCCTCCCCCCCCCCCCCCCCCCCCCTTTTTTTTTTTTTGTACTCTCAGTTCTTATAGAACAGGGAATACTTTAGAATGGGAACGAAGAAATGCTGTCAGTGTGTGTGTCTGCGTGTCCATGGTCAAAATTGTGTTCCACTCGCTCCAGACAAAACTACTGGGCCGAACTTTCTGAAAATTTGTAGGTATGTTCATTATGGGCACGGATGATGTCCGATGCTTTAGTTTACCGCCATAGCCGTTACTAACCGCAGTAACGGCCTGTAACGGTTTTTTCTTCTTTATGGAATATCTCAGAAAGTACTTGGCCGATCTTTGTATAAATGAGCAGGTAGGTTCATTATGGGTCACGGATGATGCCCGATGTTTTAGTTTACCTCGTTATAGCCGTTACTAACGGCTGTAACGGCCTGTAACGGTTTTTCTTCTTTTATGGAATATCTCAGAAAGCACGTGGCCGATCTTTCTGAAAATTTGTAATTATGCAGGTATGTTCATTATTAGCCACGGATGATGCCCCTGATGTTTTTCTTTATTTACCGCGTTATAGCCGTTACTAAATTTACCGCTGTAACGGCTGTAACGGGTTTTTCTTCTTTATGGAATATCTCAGAAAGTACTTGGCCGATCTTTCTGAAAATTTGTAGGTATGTTCATTATGGGACACGAATAATGCCCGATGTTTTACTTTACCGTTAGAGCCGTTACTAAGGGCTGTAACGGCCTGTAAAGGTTTTCCTTCTGTATGGAATATCTCAGAAAGTACTTGGCCGATCTTTGTGAAAATTAGCAGGTATGTTCATTATGGGTCACGGATGATGCCCGATGTTTTAGTTTACCTCGTTATAACCGTTACTAACGGCTATATCGGTCATTTTTTTTCTTTATGGAATATCTCAGAAAGTACTTGGCCGAACTTTCTGAAAATTTGTAGGTATGTCCATTATGGGCGACGGATGATGCCCGACGTTTTAGTTTACCGTTGTAGCCGTTACTGACGGCTGTAACGGCCCATAATAGTTTTTTCTCTTTTATGGAATTCTCAGAAAGTACATGGCCGATCTGTCTGAAAATTTGTAGGTATGTTCATTATGGGTCATGGATCATGCCCGACGTATATTTTACCGTTATGGCCGTTACTAACGGCTATAACGACCCATAAAGGTTTTGTTGTTGTTTTGTTTGTTTTTATGGAATATCTCAGAAAGTAAGTGGCCGATCTTCCTCTGAAAATTTGTAGGTATGTCATCATGGGTCGCAGAAATGCCCGATGTTTAAGTTTACCGTTATAGCCGTTACTAACGGCCCATAACAGTTTTCTTTTTTGATGGAAAATCTCAGAAAGTTCTTGGCCGATCTTTCTGAAAACTTGTAAGTATGTTCATTATAGGTCACAGATGATGGCCGATGTTTTTACCAGAATAGCCATTACTAACAGTTACACCAGCCCAAGACGGTTTTTACTCTTTATGGACTATATCACGCGTATTCTGGATTAACTGGGAGTACGTTTATATGCTTTGCAGCTTGTTTTTATTTAAATCTTTACCAAGTCATTAATATAATGACGGAAGAATTGATAGCCTGAACTTGTCTTCCTCCACTAATAAATTTGTTCAGCATTGAGAGAGTTACTGCGATTGCAAATTTCTGGGGTTTTTTTTTTATCTTGTTTAATGCGTGCGTTCACACACGGGGGCCTCGGTTTAAAGTTTTACCGACTGCAAGCCGTCTTTGGCAGCAGGAGTTGCAGCGGGGTCAGAAACTGAGCTGGCACCGGTGTTTATCTGGAAGACTGACATTCTCTCTACGGCAGTTTGACGTGATCGTCTCCAGCGGGGATTGACGCCAGGGCTGTCGGACCAGATGAACCAGATTTTTAACCTTCTCAGCCGTAGGCTATCAGCCGGGTCCCCATTTCATCCAGACACAAAGTCACCCGTTCACACAAGTTTTCACCAAATCAGCAAGTCTTCATGGTTGATTCGCAGCTGTTAATTGATGTTGATCGCTTAGTTGTATGTGCGTGTGGGGTATGCCATATACAGATAAACATCTGATGCAATTGCCAATGCCCAGGTGTCATCGTAATTGGCACTGTGATCTCCGGGTCATGTGATGGCACCAATAATTAACTGTTTGTGGTATCTGATCTTCCCGCGATTTGATCGCACTGTAAACGCGTGCTTGAGCGCATGTGAGGCTGGGTGTGAAAAGAAATCCAAGAAAGCATGGAATTTGTTCTCTTCCATTGTCATTGCAGCCCCATACTCAGGCCTAATAGCGGTTTCTTTGTCGCTTGGCCACGTATCACTCACATTTTCGAACGTTTTCTACTGGCTCCAGTCTCACAGACAGACTCTTTCCCCCCCCCCCCCCCCCCCCCCCCCCCCCCCCCCCCGCTTTGCCCACAGTCCCCACTCCCGTTCCCTGCAGTGCGGGGCGAAGGAAGGCTGAAGGATGGGTTTGGAGTTTTATGGTCTGCTTTGGACAGTATTTGCAATGATGCCCAGCATGACAGTTTTGTTAACTAATACGATTGATGTCAGCCGCCGTGGCAAAGTGGTTAGCTGGGAGATGGTGTTCGATTCCCACCAGTGCCATTTATGTGTGGGTCTGTTCTGCCCCAACCGGTTCCCTACCCAGAGATGAACTTTCTATGGGCTCAGTTAGGAATACTGGGACCAAACAGTCGGGTTTCATCCACTCAGAATATGTGTATTTGAGAGTGTTGATCAAAATTTCCTTACCAACACTGCAGGTGTCTGTATCTTTTAGGCTTGATTGATGCCAAGATATACATGCAAACCGGAATGGAAATCCACTGCATTATGATCATTGATCAATGACCAAAAAATTTTCAAAATTTCTGTGACCCTTCATGCCCTGCTCTCACGGTGACCTTAGTTTTCACTCCCTATCTGGAAATCAAGGCATATATCTCATGGTTTTGATTGGGGCCGTTTACATTGCCACTTTTGACCGAGCCTGGCCGGCCTGTAGCTCAAGCATTTGCGTCTAACAGATCTGGAAGGTGTAACATTGTTTAGTTCAAACTATATAATCCACGGTGTGCATATGCCAAAATGTAATCAAGGGTTAAAAGTTTTACACGTAATTATATAACCATTCTGAATTGTTACAAATCTTTCTGTTATCATTATCTTCCCTTAGTTCTAATTGCATTGATATCAACAAGTGTGCTCTAAACGATAATTCCTAAGTATCTCATAACCTTTGGACAGACAATATTATGAATTAGGGGTAGGGTGGACAGTACAATGACCCAGGTGAAAAATCAGTGTGACTGTTATAAAGTACAATACAAAAAAGACACAACATATGGGTTTACAAATCATGCAAGATTTTTCAATCCTTTTTAAGAAAAATAAAATCCATTTTTATTTGATTTCTCATGTCATTCTCACATAAACAATAATACATGCCAAACAAGAAATAAACAATGGACCTCACCTCCTGTCCCAAACAAAATAAAATAAAAAAGTTTGCCCATATCTGAAATCCCAAAGAGCCTTTTCCAGCTGAGAAAAAAAAATAAACAGCTGATATACATCCAAATGTACATAAACAAAGCGGAATCTAGCCTGTTGTGATGGTGTGAAGAATGAGATCAAGACTGTTTACTTATCAAACTATCATGGAAACAAAAGATACTGCATCACCAAACCCATCCCTTTACCTCCTCTTCTGTGTGCGTTAGGTTTCAGTCAATTTTGTTATGAATTTTCATGATCCGAATTTGTAAACTTCCAGTCGGCACACTTTTTGTCTGAAAATACCAAACTTGTCAATGATATATATATAGAGAGATATATATTGATATATAGATAGATAGATATAGATAGATAGATATCTATAGATATATATATATATATATATATATATATATATATATATATATATATAGATATATAACTTTCAGTTCAGCACACTTTCAAATGCTTTTAATGCTGTGTGGTCACCACTACATTAGGAGGGTGTACCTGTCTTATTGGTGAGGTGGTCACCACTACATTAGGAGGGTGTACCTGTCTAGTGGGTGGGTGGTCACCACTACATTAGGAGGGTGTACCTGTCTAGTGGGTGAGGTGGTCACCACTACATTAGGAGGGTGTACCTGTCTTGTGGGTGAGGTGGTCACCGCTACATTAGGAGGGTGTACCTGTCTTGTGGGTGAGGTGGTCACCGCTACATTAGGAGGGTGTACCTGTCTTGTGGGTGAGGTGGTCACCACTACATTAGGAGGGTGTACCTGTCCTGGAGATGTGGTCACCACTACTATTAGGAGGGTGTACCTGTCTTGTAGATGCTATGGCTACCATTACACTAGAAGGACACAGCACTCTAGAAGGGGTACATTTATCTTGCAGTTGGTCAACACGTTCGAGAGAGACAGTCAATAAATCATTTTTGAAAAACACTTTATACTTTATTCAGTGCTGTGATTGAGATTGATTTCCTCTCTGCAATTTTAACATTTTCGCATGTTGCAGTCTCTTTTCATACTGAGCCCAAAACATCTCCTGCTATTACTTACGTAACGTATGATTTCATAACAGATTGTTCATGTTGAAAAAACATTTTTTTGTCTCCATATGTATCAACGTTCGCAAACATACTCCCACACAAAGCAAGCAAAATTTTTCTATCATCGCCCACACATGGAGAAAAAAATTTACAATTACATTCAAGTATGAGTAGACACATGTCAGGGCTTCCAACTGTATGCATTGGTAAGGGTACACTCATCCTTTCTCAGGCGTTGAAAAGGGTACTTTTAACTTGAGTTCAGCTTTTTAAAGGGAACCAGATTTTGTGACCCTCTTCCCCCTCGTCCCCCCCCCCCCCCCCCCCCCCCCCCTCCAAATTCAAGGTGATCTTTAAATTGCTGAGCTAGGTGAAAATTTTAAAGCTCAAGTCCAGTTCTCTCTCTGATACTCTTACTACTCTCTCTCTCTCTCTCTCTCTCTCTCTCTCTCTCTCTCTCTCTCTCTCTCTCTCTCTCTCCCTCTCTCTCTCTCCCCCCTCTCTCTCTCTCTCTCCCCCTCTCTCTCTCTCTCTCCCTCTCCCCCTCTCTCTTTTTCACGCATGCATGCAGAGAGAGGAACCGAGACAGAAAGTGAGAAATAAAGCTAGCTGTTACAAAATGGGACTTTCCATGTATGCAGCATTCTGATCTGACCAACGACAAGAATGATGCTAAGATACTACAGAACAGACAAAAGGTAACTGTAATTTACTTAACAAGTTTGTGCTAGCCGTCAGTTCCAATGTGGCAAACATGTGCAAGCTTTGGCACCCATTGTTGACAAAAGAACTCCTCGTCTTACACCTTGACAATGACTTCAAACTGGTGTCACTGCGTAACGGCACTTAATACCCTAACTCATTTTGTCGACATAGAGCCTGCCATGTTGGGAAAGCCATGCAGTCCAGAACTGAAGTAATACCAGTACCCCTTTTTTTCTCTGCAAAAATATCTGATTCCTTTGCCGCATCTTCCCCCTGTAGCGGCAGTGGACAGCCCAAACCATGGGTCAAGAGAATGAGACGTCCTTTTTGACAAAGTGTCAAGTGCTCTTCAGAAGAAACATCTCAATGAGAATGAACTCTGACACTGGCCCAGTCAAACACTTCAGTACAAAACTTCTTTATCTTTACATAACACAGGCTGCAGATCTAGTGTGTGTGTCATCTGCTTGCGATTAACTCATAGATGAAGGGCAAAAGCTAGAAGCCCAAGTCACTTTCAAACTTGAAGTGCTTCCTTACATAAGCATATGGATTTTAAGCAAGCTTTGCTAATTTCAGTTTGAGTTTCACCACGGAGGTATGACTACATGCGTTATACACTACACTATATCTGCTCAGCTTCAATACCACAATGCGCTTCATTTGACGCTGATGAATAGATGAATTAATGACTGAGATGAGAGAATTAAGAACAGGTTTCATGGCAACGACTTAGCAGATGTCTGACCTTCACATTAGCCTGAAGAACTAGTCAGACCTTGACTATCTATCTAACATGTGTCATTAGTATCATTATCATTTTGTTATACTTCAGGCTGAAGCACACAGACAAATGACTTGTGAGAAAGGGTGAAGGTCATGCAGTCCAACTTTTGCCAGAGTTGTACTTTTGCACTATAAAGCATGAAAAATGGTAATCTGTATGTGAATCAGGAGCCCTGCACATGGTTACATAGACGCACATCATTAAAACATGCATCAACGTCTTACTTCTCCATTCTTTTATCATTACTTGTCCATAAAAATAGAAATGCATGCGCAAAAGGAACAAGGGAAAGGCAGTGCAGCACTGCAGCATGTATTTGAAAAGTCTTTCAGTCTGTTTTCGGTCTCCGCTTGGTGCTAGTGTAACATTTTCAGGATGAACTCTGGACCTCACCTCCTGTCCCAAACAAAACAAAACAAAAAAGTTTGCCCATATCTGAAATCCAAAGAGCCTTTTCCAGCTGACAAAAAAAAAATAAACAGCTGATATGCATCCAAATGTACATAAACAAAGCGGAAATCTAGCCTGTTGTGGTGGTGTGAAGAATGAGATCAAGACTGTTCCTTATCAAACTATCCTTGTGCAGGAGGTGATGATTCAGCTTTCTTGAAAAGCTTCTTCAGAGGTTCTGTGACAGAACTTGCCAGCAGTTTTCACTGCTTTTCAGTCATTTTGATGATGAACTGTCTATTGCACTTGTCTGTCAAACATTCAATTTTTCTCCACTTATGTCCTCAAGCTTGACAATGCAAAAATGGCTCAAACTTTGAAAACTCCATGCTATTTCAAGGCTATCAGAAACATCAAAACTTTTTTTTCTTTTCTTTTGTGTTCTGAAATAACACTGTTTCTAAGGCATGAAACAGTCTCTGCAAATTTCATATTTAACCAGCCGCCGTGGCGAAGTGGTTAGCGTCGCGGACTCCTGGCTAGGAGGTTATGGGTTTGATTCCATCAGAGCCATCTGGGATTTCTCTGCCTTGACCAGCTCCTACCCAGAGTTGAGTTTGCTATGGGCTCAGTTGGGAAGATTGGGAAAACACAGTCAAGTTTCATTCACTAACTGGATGCACTCTGAGAGTGTTGCTCAACTTTCCTGACCAACATTGCAGGTGTCTGTATCTCTTGGGCCTGGTTGACACCGGGACATATTATGAAAGTAAGCATAGACTACGGACTGTCATGCAGTCTCAGACTGGAATGGAAATCTGTTGCATGATCTTCATCATCCTCATTCTCATCAATCAGCATAAAAAAAAGTATCAAATTCTGTGGCCCTTCATGCCCTGCTCTCATGGTGACCTCAGTTTCAATGTCCTCTCACGTTTGTGGCCTTGGTTTGATTTCGACGGGGTCACCGGTATCAGCAAAGTCCATGGGGGCCGCTACTGGACAAATGTGGTGGCGCCCTGCAGAGGGAGAGCTCACTCACGCCAGCTCTGTGACTAAGCAGTTATTGTCGTCAGTAGGGGTTTTAATAGGTGATGTCCTGCATATGCTGGTTCATAACAGGCGCCACTGAACACCACCGAAGTGACTCGGCAGCAGTGCAGTGTCTCCTCCAGTGGGTTGCCTCTTGATGACCTGATATGGGACTGCTTCCTGTGGATTGTGGTGCCAAAACAGCAGCGGGCTGAGCCGGGCTGTGGCTGTGGACAGGGTGTGAGAATGAGCGGCATAGTTGCATTGCCACTGAGGTGGCACAGAAGATGGGACAGCACACAAAAAAAAACACATTTCTCTAGGCTGAAAACTCTGTCTGATACAGTACAATAATAATAAGTAATGGCACAAGCAATGGCAGGAGTAACATAATGAAAGCTTTCAGTACATACTCAACAACTCCATATATATATACTGTCTCCCATCTTCCATTTCAAAAAAAAAAAAAAAAAAGAAAGGAAAAAAAGAACAGGTTTCTGCTCAAACTTCGATGTTTCAGAGCACACGAGTTGTTTGTGGGTTCTCAGTCAGCCACTGGTGATAATCATTCAGCTTGTGGTCGTCTGGTTTCACCTAAAACACAAGGAAATAGGTATGCATGAGGTGTGTTGATCATTCTTCTTTCAGTCATTAATGAGGTAAATTAAAAAAAAAATTTTCAGTGCTGCAACTGAGCAAAAGTAAGATTCTAGGGGGATCCAGCGGGCACTCAACTCCTCACTCCAAAAATTCTGAAACTGTGTTCAAATTGGTGCAATCTGATGCAGATCTCAAAATAAAAGTAGTCTATTGTCTATCTTCAGTCCAACCAAATCAGAACCACTTCTCTGCACAGCTTTCTTCTATCTTTTTCACTTCCACAGTATGCTGTCGACATATAATGTTGGAGTATAACATTCTTTTGCTTTCATGTAAACAAAATGGCAACGGCCCGCTCTCATGAAGAAGTTTACATGAATTCATGTGACGTCATTGTCATCTGCTTCGTATCACGATGGCGACTAGTGCTCCACAATGTTCACTGTGCTTTTTTTCTTTCTCCCACGATTTCTTTTTTCTCCTTTTTTTTTTTTGGGGGGGGGGGGGGGGGGGGGGGGGGGGGGGGGGGGGGGGGGCAGGGAGGGGGGAAGGGATGGACAGCAAAAGCATTTTTTAATGAAAAATTATCATTGTTACTTTTTGCTGAAATCCGCTAAAATCACAGAGAAGGCGGAGCCCTGTGGTTTCACTGGTCTCTCAGCACCTGTTTTCTATGCATACGCTGATGTTACCACAAAGTCCATGTACAACACTAACATAAAGCCTTTTTCTCTCAGCACCTGTTTGCTATGCATACGCTGATGTTACCACAAAGCCCATGTACACACTAACATACAACCTTTGTCTCTCACCACCTGTTTTCTATGCATACACTGATGTTACCACAAAGTCTATGTACACACTAACATAAAGCCTTTTTCTCTCTCAGCACCTGTTTTCTATGCATACACTGATGTTACCACAAAGCCCATGGCATGTACACTAACATAAAGCCTTTTTCTCTCAGCACCTGTTTGCTATGCATACGCTGATGTTACCACAAAGCCCATGTACACACTAACATAAAGCCTTTTTCTCTCACCACCTGTTTTCTATGCATACGCTGATATTACCACAAAGCCCATGTACACACTAACATAAAACCTATCTCACTGTCACAACAAGATCTTGGGAAAACATACGTCATGTTTTTCACAAACTTTTTGTTTCAATTGCTCCTCCTTACACTTTATTTCTGAAATCAAGATATCACACTGAATTAAGCAAGCTACATTTTAAGCAGTCATAATGATAATGATACCAAAGATTTTATTATGATGTGTTTCCCTTTAAAAAATATGCTGGAAATGGATCGTGATGCCAACAGGAGAGATAAGTGATTTCTCGATCTGTGTTTTCATTGTCTTAAATGTATTTGTTTTCACCTGAAGAAGACCCAAGAGGTCAAAATGCAATGTGTCTAGTCCTGTACTTTGTCTATGTCCTTGGTGGCAACTAACCCACTCTCTTTCTAAATAAAGTGAATAGGTGTGAACACCTACTAGCAGGATTTTAACAGTGAAACTTGATCTTAGGGATATCCTCCGCCATTATCATCACAGAATTTACACAACGTGAGCCAATTCCGTCAGTACCGAAAAACATTTTGTCATTTGGCCATATTCCAGTTGCCTTGCAATTCAATGATCATTTGGAGCCTGGTGACAAACAAGAGGCAAGTGATGAATATTCATGGAACCTTTCACAAAACTCTGTAGGCTGGTCACTCTTGGACTGTGCGCAACACATTCCTACGTCCATAATGGAGCCATTTCAATTATCCGGACCAGTCTTGCATAGATCGCTCGACTTTTGTTCCATTCGCTGGATGGTCACCCGCAAGCCACAGAGAACTGTCAATTTTATCTCTGAAAAGCCGAATAACATACGGTTTTCCATGCTGTTCGAGCTTGGCCGGTTCACTTGATCTTGTGGTCCAATCATAAACTTTACTGTCTAATTTGATGACTCTTGTCGGTTTTCACCAGAGAAGAGTTCTCAAGTGAAAGTTTTTCATTGATTCAGAAGTTACTTTTTTATCAAATGTGATCAAGGCAGATTGGATGAAAGTGTCATGATGCACTGCTCGGAGTTGCAATGTGTACAGGATACAATCATTGCGTCATAGTAAATTTTGGTATGTTTCAGTGATGCACAGCACTGATTTCCGGTACGTCAAACAGGATATTTATGCATCAGAGATGCACATTTGTGCTTAAGAATTATCTCTGGTATATGTGTTTATATGCTGTGTGTATGTGTGTGTGTGTGTGTGTGTGTGTGTGTGTGTGTGTGTGTGTGTGTGTGTGTGCGCGTGTTTGTGAGTGTGTGTGTGTTGATATGCTCTCTGTGTGAGCGTGTGTGCTTGTGCATGCATACATGTGCATACACGCGTGCGTGTGTGCGTGCGCGCGCGCGCGCGCGCGTGTGTGTGTGTGTGTGTGTGTGTGTGTGTGTGTGTGTGTGTGTGTGTGTGTGTGTGTGTGTGTATGTGAGAGACCGAGTGTGTGACTGCATGTGTGACTCGTGTGACTTGTGTGTGTATATGTGTGTGTGTGTGTGTGTGTGTGTGTGTGTGTGTGTGTGTGTGTGTGTGTGTAAACAAACAAGAAACCAAGGCAACAAACTGCTGACCTGTCTCCATTCTCTGACACAGAAGATTCTGTAGGAGTCATTTCCGTATTTCCCAATGCCGTGCAGTTCTATGGGGTACCTCCAGTCCTTGGTGAGAAATTCTTCTGAAATTGGAGTCTCCAGTATGAAATTCTTTGAAAAGGAGTGGCTGCTTTTTTCGTCAGATATCAAACATGGTCATGACTGCGCACTAACCACACACTGTGCAAGCATTTAGTCAAAAACCGTCTTTTCCAACTACGCTGCAACTACTATAATTGACAAAGCTATAAGGAAACATTACTCAGCATTCATTTTCATTTCTTTCAAATCAGTGTCAACAACCAAAAATCTCTTGGGACTTTACTCTTGAACACACACACACACACACACACACACACACACACACACACACACACACACACACACACACACACACACACACACACACACACACACACACACACACACACACACACACACACACACGGCAACCAAAACAATCAATGTTCCCAAAATTTGACAATGCAGGCCTAGTTGCAAAGTGCAGCGACTGCAGGCTGAAATCTAAACAAATTTTAAATATTAATGTCAGTGCACCGCCAAAAAACATGGACAAAAACCATCACAAGACAAAACACAACGTGTTTCGACCTCTTAGATGTTCTTTAGGCAAAAAACAAAACAATCAGGACAACGAAAATGAATGAGCAATCACTTATTTTCATCCACTTCAGTGCAAGATAGGAGCTGAATGAAAACGCCTATCTTGCACACAAGTGGATGAAGATAAGTGAGTGGTCGTTCATTTTTGGTGTCCCGATTGTTTTGTTTCTTGCCTGAAGAAGACCTAAGAAGTCAAAACGCATCGTGTTTTGTTTTGTGATTCGTTTGTCCACATTCTTTTGGCGGTGCGCTAACATTAATATTAAACACTGTTGGTCTGCTACACTCAGAATACAGAATTAATGCACATATATTTAAAATGCAGAATCATCGACATACAGGCATTTCAAACACACCACGTCAATCCAACTGTTTCCAAACTTCTAAAACTGACCGGCCAAATTCAGTAATTCATGAAACCCTCTTTTGCCGTTGAGATACTGCATACTGACTGGTTCTTCTTAGTGAATTGTAAAATGCATGTGCTGCGACCACTCTGACAAGCTGGCATGTTTCTCTCTGAATGCAGAATGCCACAGCTGGCTTGGGTAAATGAGAACACATATGTGACACACATCAGCAAACATTCTTAAAGAACTGGTTTAATAAAACAAACAGCCATCAGTCATGGAGGTCGAACTCTACTACTGGGGAATGGAAAAGCACTTATAACTTTAATTAAAGCAGCTGCCAAAAAAATGACAAATATGCACTTTCTTTTATTCTAATATTCTTGCTATTCCTGTTTTTGGAGGGAAGTCTACCCATTCCTTCTTTTACGAAACAAGGTTTTAACATGGATACAGTTAAGAGTGTTCCTGCTGGTCTGTTAGTAGGCTGTGTGTCTCAAGGTTTTTTTAACATGGTTACACTTAAGAGTGTTCCTGCTGGTCTGTTAGTAGGCTGTGTGTCCAATACTTTCAATTTCTTGCATGAGGAAATCACCAGCGGTTCTTCAACACAATCCTACAAGCAAAATGTACAAAACTGAAGAACTTGATCTTTTTTCCCTGTACTTCTAATATCTTTTAAAACTGTAGATGCCAGTGCAATGTCAAGTTTCCTTGCTCATTCAATCCTTGTTTTGTTGTTTGTTTGTTTGTTTTTGTTTGTTTGTTTGTTCATATATTTGCTTTTTTTTTCTTTTTTCACTTTCTGGAAGAATTTAGAGTGCTTGCGTGAGTGTGTGTGTGTGTGTGTGTGTGTGTGTGTGTGTGTGTGTGTGTGTGTGTGTGTGTGTGTGTGTGTGTGTGTGTGTGTGTGTGTGTGTGTGTGTGTGTGTGTGTGATATCTGGGATATTGTCCCTTTCACTGTTTTGACACTTTTCTTGTTCAGGTAGTGGTCTTCACATTTCTATTTTCAAACATCAAATTTGTTCGAACAACTCAACAGACAACTTATTTTGGTAGATATGTGAAGTTACTCAATAACAGGTGATTGTTCTTACATTGTTTAGGGTGAAATAACATTGACACACTCAGATGCTACCAGCAAGCTGGATCACACAGGAGATTTTAATCAGGTGTTCTGGATTCATAACTTACAGCACACCTAGAACACAAAGTGACCCCCTATCTTCAGATCTGATCAAACATGGGACGGAGGCCATCCTGTCCCTCCTTTTATAATTTCTGCAAGGAATGCTGAAAATGCATGTTCATAGCACAAATTTACAGTGCTGGCATTGCATGATTGTTGCAGCAGCCAAGCGACTCAAAACGTTATGAATGTGGCAGACTGGGTGAAAACTTAACCCAAAGTGAAAAAAGGGGAATACACGACTGGGTGAAAACTTAACCCAAGTGAAAAAAAGGGAATACACGACTGGGTGAAAACTTAACCCAAAGTGAAAAAAGGGAATACACGACTGGGTGAAAACTTAACCCAAAGTGAAAAAAGGGAATACACCAATTGATTGCAAAGACAAGGAACAGACACAGTTCATACAGCTTCCTAACAAAAAAAATTCAAGGACTTTTCCCAGAACTTTTCATTCAACAAGAGATGTCAACTGTTGTGTCCATTAAGCGTTCTTTGTCCGCTGAGAAGCCTTCTGAGAACAGACTTGAATTCTTCGTTGTAACGACAGTGTTAAAGCATTGCCTGTTATCACATTTCCCACATATTTTCTTGACAGCTATAATCTTTTGCGCAAGACTGTTAAAAAAATATCCATTCTAAAACAGTTAGGATACACACTCTGGTACAGCATCATCTTAAAAGAAAACAAGATGCAAAGCATATAATTGTACTCCCAGTTTATCTTGAATACATGTCAGATATTCCATAAAGAGGAAAAAAAACATTCTGGGCCATTATAGCTGTTAATAACGGCTATTCTGGTAAAATAAAACATCGGTCATCATCCGTGACCCATAATGACCATACCTACAAATTTTCAGAAAGATCGGCCACATACTTTCTGAGATATTCCATAAAGAAGGAAAACTGTTATGGGTTGTTATAGCCATTAGTAATGGCTATATATGGTAAAACAAAAGATCAGGCATCATATGTGACCCATAATGAACATACCTACAAATTTTCAGAAAGATCGGCCAAGTACTTTCCGAGATATTCCGTAAAGAAGAAAAACTGTCCTGGGCCGTTATAGCATTTAATAACAGATATAACGGTAAAATAAAAACATTGGCATCATCCATGACCCATACTGAACATACCTACAAATTTTCAGAAAGATCGGCCCAGTAGTTTTGTCTGGAGCGAGTGGAAAACATTTTGACTACGGACACACACACAGAGCATTTCTGCGTTCCCATTGTAAAGTACTCCCTGTTCTATAAGAACTGGGAGTACAAAAAGAAAAGAGGATGAGCCAAACTGACCTGAGAAGCGCACAATGGCAGCTGCCCGAATCTCCTGAAGGCCCCATGGGTTGCAGCATGTAGGCGATGGCCTCTTTCTCCGCAGTACTGGGCATGCTTGGCTGTAGGCCACCGATTGAAGAACTTCCACAACAAGGGAATGGCCACATCCGCTGGAAACAAAGGTGCAGAACTGAGTGATAAGGGCTTCCAATGTTATCGAGGTTTCATGAGCATGACCAAAAATGAGAACGTCATTGTAACATCAAGAAGTCCTGTGACGAGAACATGTATGCAGTTTGGATAAAATGTGCATCCTTTGAACTATCCAAAGAATTATGAAAACATACATGCAGTTTGTACAAAACATGCATCCCTTGAACAATCCAGATAACTATGTTTCACGAACAGGTAAGTCACCTCCCAAAACAGGGGTGGATGACTTTGTTGTGGTTACAAAACAAGTCTCTACTTGAAGTTGTGCGCACAAGATCACACCCAAAGACCCACTGAGAGTCAAAATAAAAACTGGTTGTGGGTAAAAATACAAAAAGTCAAAATGTAAAACTGTAGAAACAACTGAAAATTGTTGCAAAAGGCATGAAAGTTTTGAAAGACAAATTATAATCTATGTCATCAATATTGAAATGAGAGAGACTATCAAACCATGCATTTTGATCGGAGTCTGTGAACGATCACTACAATGTGAACAGCCACTTCCATTTCCAGCTCAGTTACAACCCATCACCTGGTTTATTATTTTAATTTCTGCTTCTGACAAAGCTGGCCTATTTTTGTCCCAATTTTCTATACAGTTGATGCATTTATTTTCTATTCAAAACCAGACCCCTGATTGCAAGTTTCTTTATTTACTTACTACTGGATGAATGCTTCAACATTACAATTCACAGTGACTGAGTGATGTATTTTAGTTGGCTCTGATGAACTTGAAGAGATGGAAAGTTGCAGTGCATGTGCTAGTTGAGTCTTGCTCAGTCTTGATTAAAGTTTAGGTTTTTGTATGCCTGCTAATGTGCTATGCTCGTGTATTGGATAGATCCGCAACCTTGATAGCTGATGCTGCTGGGAGCTGGGTTACCATGGATATCAAACATAATGGCATATCATGAACGAATTGGCTAAAATAGTCCGTTGGCATTTCCTATGAGATGACTATGTCAGAATCTAAGACAAAATAAAGATTTGCCTTAGATGTAATCATGAATTTATGGTATGTGCCAAGTCCTAAACCAGCACAACTCACTAAATTCACTGTGTGTGCGCGTGCACGTGTGTGTGTGTGTGTGTGTGTGTGTGTGTGTGTGTGTGTGTGTGTGTGTGCGCGCGCGCGTATGTGAGTATGTGTGTTTATGACTCGTGAACACAGAATTGTGAGTGTAGGTGTGTGTGTGTGTGTGTGTGTGTGTGTGTGTGTGTGTGTGTGTGTGTGTGTGTGTGTGTGTGCACGAGTGTGTCCCGTGTATATTTTTTAGATACTGATTTTGTTAAAAACTTGTAAAGCACCCTGTAGCCTACATTGCAAAGATGGACGCTGTAGAAATTGTCCTCACTATCATTATTACTATCTATTGCCCTGTGGTGACCCAGCATTAACACCTGTTTTGAGTTCACTAACAGCATTTGAACTGCTACACAGGATAAAAGAGAGAGGCCTGCGTGTGTGGAGGTGTCATTGTGAATGACAACGGAGTGACGCCAAGGTCAGCTGATGTCTAAACTAATGACTGGAGACAGTCACTCCAAGTCATGGCTTCCAAAATCAGTTAACTACCCCAACACTGATGTTCTTCTGTTCACTCACTTCTTCCATAAATCGAGCCTCACTAAAGCTTTAAAAAAAAAATTACTATTTTTTTTTCTGTCCCTGAGGATATCTTTAAGATTTCCTGGAGTGCCACTATGAAAAAAAAAAAAAGAGGACATCTGTCAAAACATGAACAACTGATATGTCTGGGTTCAGTGGAGGACAGCAGTGGTTTAAAAGAATAATCACTTTAAAATGCTTTTAACTTTCATGTTACTTTGGCTTGACAGCTGTATATGCTAACACTAACAGACCAAATGCCTGTATGGGCTGGCCAAATTTGGGTTTTCCATACATCAGCCAAGTTAAATAGTGTTTTTATGTTAGGACCAACCCATCCATTCATGTTTCACAGCCATTTTGGGCTCCAATCCATAAGTGCATTCTGCTGTGCATTAGACACAGCTATAAGAATGACCTATCACAAAGAAAGGAACGAGCAGCAGAGTTGATTTGTTCATCATGCGTTCTCAAAAAGGTTTATTTCCAACAATAAAATTCATAACTCCATGACACTATTGAGAAGAGTTCTATGGCTACAGACATGGTTTAAATCCTATGGCTATAGTCATGGTTTTGATAGCATTACTAGACAGAGGACTGCCTGAAATTTTCATTCACAATAAAATCTAAAGTTGGCCAGTCTGACTTTACATTTCTGGTATGGTGTTAAATGGTCAGAAAATGTACTGATCCTGTGCAACCTCTTACCTCTGGTTTTGTTTAGGAAAATGGTGGCTGTCAGCAACTTCCAGGGGTCGTGGAACAGACTCTCCTGAATCAGGTTGAATGGGGACCGTGGTGGCGTCCATTTCACGTCTCTGTGGATCACTGGTCTGGGCAGTTTGTGCCAAGTCCCGTCAGTCTTGAAATAGGGACTTTCTGAAAAGCATGTAAAAAAAAAAAAAAAAAAAAAAAAAGAAAGAAAGAAAAAACTATTCTAACACGCTAGACATCTCTCTACTGATAACACTTAAAATTTGTGCACACCAAACACTCCAGAAGGCATGTATTGCTGCATGAAAGAGCGCTGCATTTGTACAATAACTCATGATGATAATGTGCCAGAATTTCAGTATCCTTTATAAGAACTAAAGAAGGCTGAGCTGCTAAGGCCATAAAAAATTTAGTGTAGCATTTTGACATTTTAAGTTTGCCATTCTAGATTTAAGCATAGCACTTGAAAAGTTGAATGCACAATCATTGATGCTGTAGTGCAGATTTTGTGTGTGTGTGTGTGTGTGTGTGTGTGTGTGTGTGTGTGTGTGTGTGTGTGTGTGTGTGTGTGTTGTCGTTGTTGCTAGCTTCTCCTTTCAAACTGTTTCTGTGGCATCTTTAATGTCTGACCAGTGAGACTCAATCATACCTTCAGTTGCACATCACTTTGCTTATGACATCTGACTAAAAAGATGGAAATCTCTCTAGCTGTCACATGGTTTTGACTTGACCTACAAGAAATCAAAATGGTCAATACTGAAACCAATCTATAAGGCGGAAAAACTGCAATTTTTTTTTTTTTTTTTTTTTCAATTCTTCTTCTGCTTTGTTTGCCTTTCCATACTGACCTTAGCCATTTCTTGAAAAACAAAGTCTATAGTCTAAAGTCGAGTAAAGATCTACATTGATTCACTCAACTCCATTCAAATTGCTGCCTAGTTATTTTTTCTTTTTTTTTTTTTTAATCTTTTAGGGGAGCATTTTGTCTCAAAGTGAAGCAGTGTTGCAGCATTCGTCAGCAAATTCACAGCATGCTACACCCCAAACACCGCACTTGGCAGCTGTGTCCAGGCATCAAAGCATGACGCAGAGTAGTCCATGTACACAAGATCTGCTAGGCCATCGGTCCCACAGAATGCAGAGGTTACAGCTACAAAAATATATACATACGTAAATGTGCGAGAACTCATTAGTATACATACGACATATGCATAAACTCACACATTCTATGGCCGAAAACACACGCATGCATGCACACACACAAACACACAGATATGTGCGCGCACGCACACACACACACACAAACACACGCACATGCACACGCACACATACACACACACATGCACGCATGCACACACACACAGAGAATGTATCATTGTATGCAAACATGTTAACCCCTAGCCCTCAGCCCCCCACCCCCCTCCAGCTAAGCACATACAATAAAAAAAAATTTAAAAAAAAAAAAGTTATCAACATACTGTCCCCACTGCAGGTTCTTGAAGACAGCTTGCTTGCAAGGCCTCCCGACACTTTTCCCTGTCTGGAGCTTTGCAGACTGCTGTTTTCTGCTTCTGGCATTCACCGTCTTGGAGCTGGACCTCCTGTACTTGCTTGCAGAAGGCGAGGTGTCATCAGCTGTGGCACGTTTCAGACATGAAACACTTTCACACCCTGCCAGTTCCATCACCCTCTCCCAGTGACACTGGTGACTCTCTCTGAGGTGTCAGCAATGGCAGTTTTTGTTGGCATGTTCTTTGTCTGACGACACCGAGACCCTGTTGCACGCATTCACAGACAGTGAAGTCTCTCACCCACGCTTGTGTCCCTTGCTGCGTTGATTGCCTGCCATCCATCTGTCAGGTGATTCGACAGCCATGATGTCTTCATGGGAGGAGTGTTCTGCTGTGCAGATTCCTGATGCTTGCCCTGGGCTTTGGTGTCTGGAGAGAGCGAAGATGATGGAGGTTTCTGAGCTGGTGACCAGGAAACAGGCAGACTACTGCTCTGCTCTGACAGACACAGAGAGGTCTTGCCCACAGTCTTCGTAGCTACCACTTCATGAACCCAACATTTGTTTCTATGTTCACCACACTGCTCTGCATCACAGCTGTCAGGCTGGGTAAAGTCAGCGTTGTCAGTGCTATCAGCATTATTAGTGCCGTCACTGGTATCAGCCTTGTCAGTGCTGTCAGCATCATTGGTGCTGTCAGTGGTTGCAGCCTTGTCATTGCTATCAGCATTACTGGTGCCATTGGTGGTTGCAGCCTTGTCAGTGCCGTCAGTATTACTGGTGCCATCAGTGGTTGCAGCCTTGTCAGTGCTATCAGCATTACTGGTGCCATTACTGGTATCAGCCTTGCCGGTTTTAGCAGCATTATTGGTGCCATTACTGGTATCAGCCTTGTCAGTGTTAGCAGCATTATTGGTGCCATCAGTGGTTGCAGCCTTGTCGGTGTTATCAGCATTACTGGTGCCATCACTGGTATCAGCCTTGTCGGTGTTATCAGCATTACTGGTGCCATTACTAGTATCAGCCTTATCGGTGTTAGCAGCATTATCACTGGTATCAGCCTTGTCAGTGTTAGCAGCATCATCACTCGTATCAGCGTTGTCGGTGCTAACTGTCATCACGTCTATCTCTTCACACACTGATCTGAGAGACATCCATACTCTTCTGGCTTGAAAACTTCATTCCCACCACCGCTTGTCACATTGTCATCGTCAGCCAGGAGTGCTGCTACACCATCATCTGGAACTCTGTCTGTGCCCTTGGAATCACTGGGACTCATTCCCTCTTCCCCTGCAGAGCCGCGACTGAGGGCTGTCCTGTCACCTTCGCTCCCTCCTCCTGTGCTAGACGTCACACCATCAAAATCACTCCCTGTACTGTCGATGCTGGACATTACATGATCATCATGGTTTTTTGTGCTGCAAATACTGGGCGTTACCGGCTTACAATGGCCATCAGTTCTATAGATGTGGCAAGTCCAGACAGGCTGAGAGAACCTGAGGTTCAAACTGGGATCGTCTAACAAGTGCATGAGCTGATTTTTCTCCAGGTAACTCTTCACGTTCGGCAGGGAGCGCATTTTGTGGCCTGTTTGCTGCAAGGTCAAGATTTTTCACATCAGTAAGGAAGCAAAATGAACTGATAAAAATCAATAACGACTGAATTCAACTACAGATTTCTACAACAACACAAATTTCAAAGCAATTTTACAAGACACCCTTCCCTCCCTTTTCAACAAATGAATTTTCATCTCTTCTGCGTTTGTTCAGTACTACTCTAACATTCTCTCTAGATCTTTTTAAAAAAATGTTACAAAGCTTTTCAGCCCCAAAACCTAATGGCCACACTGGCAGTGGATTGTCAAAGGTTTACCATTTGGGGTATGCAGACATTCCTATCTCAAATTTTTTCCATCTGGAACAGTCGATATAAAAATCAGGAACTGAAACTTTGTTCGTGTGTGTGCGTGTGTGTGTGTGTGTGTGTGTGTGTGTGTGTGTGTGTGTGTGTGTGTGTGTGTGTGTGTGTGTGTGTGTAAGTGTGTCTGTGTGTGTGCGTGTGAACGCGTGCCTGTGTTGTGAACATTTAGTTGAAAGTATTTATTGTTTGTTAGATCTGTTGATTTACCTGTTTTAGTGTTTGTTTATTTATGTTTATCAGGTGATGTATTGATGGTATGCCATGCAAGAAACACACTCTGGGGTACATCACAGACTCTGGGGACCTCAGTAGGCAGTGAGATTGTAATTTTAAAGAGTTGTGTTATGCTTTGTTGTCCACTGATTATGCTTTAACTATTTTCACACAGTATGATTTCTATTTCTACTTATATATACTTCTTTTCCATCGCTATTATTAGCATTTTTCATTTGTGTTTTCATCCTAGTTAGTATAATTATTCATCACTATTACTTTGATTTTCACCACAATCATCATCATCATTATTGTTGTTTTCATCATTATTTCCAACTATGTCATCATCTGAACATTCATTCCCTGCAAATAACAAATGCATACATACATACACACATATCCATGTATGTGCACACACACACACACATATACACACAAACCCCTGTACACCCATACACACAGACATACGTAGATACACATGTATGCACATATGCACACATGTTCATGCAGACACATGCTCACACAAGCCCAGAGATCACACACCTATACATACGCACACATGTGCGCACCGCACACTGAAGCGAAGACACATATACAATTAACAGTGAAAGTTTGACGACTTTAGAAAGTACCTTGGGTGTGACCAGCATGCTGTGCTACTGTGCATGTCCCACATCTGCCAAGTCCGGTTTGTGAGACCCTCACATTAAAATAAATTCATTTAACCATCATCTGTAATTATTCTGTGCAGTGTGAGTTCAGAAGATTTGGTGCAGCGTACATGCACTAGTCTGCACGCAGGTAACACCTCTCTCATGAAACTGATGTTTAATTGAACAACCATGATTCTTGTTTTTTAAAACTAAAACAACAACAATTACAACATCAAGCACGCACTACTATCTCACAACTTAAAATATGAGTCACATTTCACTGTTGAGAATGGTTGTCTTTTTGTAGACTGGAAGAATTCTGTTAGATCCCAAGTCTGTATCGAAAAATATATAATGAATCATGGAAGAATTCTGTTAGATCCCAAGTCTGTATCGAAAAATATATAATGAATCATGATTACAATACTATTCCACTGTCTGCATACATGTATATAAGCAGTCTTAAATTTTGCTGCAATTTACCTAACTGCTAAGGGTGTTTTTTTTAACGACATTATGTGGGTAAGAGTGATTAACTGCTTCGAAAAAAAAAATTAAAAGAAAAAAATAAAAATTGCAAAGAAATAAAAATTGCAAGACTGACAGTACCTGATTAAAGTGATATCCCACCGGCCGGCACACTTGCCTCCAACCCTCAGCTTAGCAACACGCTTCCAGCCAGGTGGCAAGTTGTTTGTTGTTTCCATCCTTCGAGGATCACTGCCAAGTACACATACCGACCTGATACTAGTGATAGAGCAGTGCTTTCCTTACACAGTTATTTCTACAGTCACAAAGAAGCAAACTTGCAAGGCAACGATAAAATTGAAAAAAAAAAAAAAAATCAGTGATTCATTTCTTTCGAGATTTAAAAAATCTGATCTTCCGCAATATATAGCTGTCATTTTCATGAATATTAATTTGACTTTCTTCTGCAAAATGTATTCAGCAGCCCCCCCCCCCCCTCCCCCCCAAAAAAAATTACCTCAAAACAATATCAACAAACAACACTTTGAAATCTGGGCTGTTGTTTTTTTTAATTTGGTATTTTCAAAAAGGTTTTCTAAAAATAATGAAGTTCCATGGGGATAATGGTTCAAAGCTGTGACAATGTTACTTTATCATCACACAAACCTAGTCCCCCATACCCCCCACCCCCACCCCCCACCCCTCATCCCCCTATATTACCATGAAAACGTCAAAAATTTCAACATGCACTACCAACATGCACGCATTCTGTCGTTCTAATCATTACCCTTTCTTCATGAGTGTGACACACTATGTGCACAGACTGGTGAAATATTCACCCTTTGTTAACTGAAGCAGAGGCGGCAACATCCATAGGTGTGCTGGCCTTCTCTGAATCACCAGAAGTCTGATGCAATGAGGTCAAAGGTGTCGCCACAGCAACAGCCATTCCTACATCAACAACAGTAATAAACATTTCATGTTGAAATTAAACAATGCGATAAAATCTTGTCATAACAATAACATTCTTAACTCTATGCTTTTCTTTACCTTGATTTTTTATCACCTGTGATCAAAGTTTTTTTGTGGATATTATTATATCTAAAAACTTTTTTTTGTTGTTATTAATGGGATGGTTTACTAAACAAACACATTCATGAAACAAAATTATTAGAGGAATTTTTTATATTTTTTCATAGTTATTCCTCAAAAATGTGAAAAAACTCAAAAACTGTTGCGTTAAAAATTGGTGAAATAAATCAAAACTTTTAACACTGAAATTTATTTGAAGTCAACAGACACTGCACTAATCATTCTGTACATTTTTGTTTTGAACAATCTTGTGTCTCTGACAAGTATGCCTATTTCGTTTGATCATTGCTGGGCTAAACAGTTGAGTGTAATGGCAATGTGCTTGTGAAATTATTATCATATCACTGTAATGGCTCCTGGGCCCAGCAACAATTGAACAGAATAGGCCTAAGTGGCAGACACCTGATAAGGAAAAAAAAAAAAGAAAAGAAAAAAAGCTGATCAAAACATGACTAAAACTGATGGCAGTGTTACTCAACTCAAAACAGCCAAAGTACACTTGAGAAAACCAAACAGATGGTTCAAAACAGTGCTTATTTTAATACATGAGGATTGTTCTGGATCTGGATCTGGATTGGTACGTCGCTAACATCCATTTACTAGCAATAGCATAGGTGCGACGGTGGGGGCTCTTTCTTCTTCTTCTTTCCATCATGAACATCCGCCGTCATCCTTTTGATGGTTCTGATGTATATATAAAACTGGGGGGTTACACAATCTGGGATGTTGGTTATGCAGAACTGGCAGCTGGGGGTGCGCAGCGTGATGATATCGGCTTCTGGCTTTTGCCACAGCCGACTTGAAGCTGTCGCCTGACTTTTGGTGGACGATGTTATCGTCGAGGTGGTTCCACTCAGTTATTGTCTTTGGGAAGTATGAGTTACAGTACTGATCGGTGTGTGTTTTCAGGAACTCAGTAGCACCTATCATTGGTTCGTATGTAGTTCTCTACTGGGTTTGGTGTGTCAGGTATGTACTGTTGTCTCTGGTTGAGCGGATGCGTCGTCCTGGTTTCTGAGGTGTGATGAAGTCACTCGGGGTGATCGCTGGCACCAGACTTCGTTGCTTTGTGCTGGTTCGATGTCTGTTGTTTGATAGAATGAAGAAGGCATCTTCGTCGAAAATGTATCTGTCTGTTTCGTATTTTGTATGTTAATACGCGTTTTTTTTTCAACCTTTGCGTGTGTGTGTGTGTGGTTTTCTGTACGTATTGTTGATTCATCGATACGTTTTGATGCTGTATGTGCGGCACCCACCTTCGCACGTGCTTTCTCTCCGTTGCGTTTTCTTTCCGTCCAATA
The DNA here is from genome assembly GCA_016801955.1 of Conus betulinus. Taxonomy (NCBI): domain Eukaryota; kingdom Metazoa; phylum Mollusca; class Gastropoda; order Neogastropoda; family Conidae; genus Conus; species Conus betulinus. The sequence goes on along the minus strand of JADBJO010003033.1, from coordinate 366,416 downwards.
TCAAACTGAATTTAATTAGAAAAAGTCATGGATGTTCTGCCAAAGCTAAATGATCACACAAAATTGGCATTTATCTACTAAATTCTGCCTTAACTTTTGTATTATCTAGCACATTCGGGCGTAACTTTTGACGAAAACCTCGGCTATAACTGTAAACGACGGCCAAAGGGGAGTAACGTGGTAAGATGTTTAAAGAGTAGCGATTGGCTCCTAATTTTTTCCTCTTGTCATCTTCCAGTCCTACGGCATTCCGACCTCTTATCAAAGTTCAACTTGTAACACGTAATATATCCATTATGTATAAACTGATTATGCTGACAACGGTTACACTTTCTTACACACTCAAGACACACCACACCACCGACACACAACACTGCACTGCACTCGTCGCCCGTCCAGGAAGTGCGGAGTAACATTAGGCTAACATTATTCAATCTAAACCGACCAAAGAATTCGAACACTTCCATAAAATACACATATAAGAATAATAAAACGCCATTTGATAAGAAAAATTTCGATCGATCTTACTGTTCTTTGAAAACTTCTCGTTGTCAAACTCGCTGTCAATCCACAACACTGTGTGCCCATGCCCTCACTTTCGTTTCAAGTAAACAAGACCGCGCGCGCCAAGGAATGCCCAGTCCACAGTTGCAATGACAGGCACAAACGCTGGTTGTAGTATTGTCAGTGAACCATGAAATCCCAATATTGCCCGTTTGACGTTCCCGAAAAAATCTTTGCAACTACGCTTTGTCCTTTACACACTTTTTTCTTTTCTTTTTTTTCCTTTTTTTCTCTGCGTGTGTGTGTGTGTGTGTGTGTGTGCGTGCGTGTGTGTGTGTGTGTGTGTGTGGGGGTGTGGGGGGGGGGGGGGGGGGGGGGGGGGTTGTAGGACGACAACTTTACGCTTGAATAGGTTTAAGCCACTTGGGGCTTGTTTGATGAAGTTGAGTTGGTCATTCATCGTTACGTCATAAAAGTTACCTAAAAAGACTTTTGTTGTTGTTGTTGTTGTTGCTCTGTAACACGTGAGAATTATTTTAAGAAAACGTCTGCCGTAAAGAAAACAACAAATGCAGGAAAAGTCGAAAATGCTTGTTGTGGGGTGCGTCATGTAATTCAAAAGAAATGTGTGTCAGGTTTTGTATTCCACAGAAAGTTTACAGATTCTTCCTTGCCCATGAAGCAATGCCTTTCCTTGTTTCCATCTTTCTTTCTTTCTTTCTTGGGGGGTATAAGGGTGGAAGCAAAAAATAAATTGGATGTGTATTCGCGCTGGACGGCGTATTTGTTAAAACCTCGTGGCATGCTCATTACGAAGTTGTTTCTCAAGCTTATGCTGTAAGTCATCTCAGAAAAGGTAACGTTTGTCAGTGTCATTTAATAGATTACAAAGAAAAACAAAGCGTATGTCTTGATCAGCTTTTCTTGGCGGTAAAGTTATTTCATCCAACGATTGAACGAACAACTACAAATATTGATCAAAACAGAATTAAATTCAATAAGCGACAAGTCCGTAAACGGTAAATGAAAGAAAGACAACACAAGAATGATGTTGATTAACTTGATTTGGCTAACAAGAGTGAAGAACAGAAAGAATGAATGGGTGACTCACGTGCCTGTTCACAAGACTTACACCAGATGGTGACTGGAGAGTGACGTTGTAAACGGTACAAAGCAACGGCTGACTTGCAGTTGTTTGGAAAGTATTACGGTTTATCAAAGCAGTTCAAATATTTCGACTTGAATTATTCCAGTGAATGTGGGCTGGTCAGTGCGGAAGAAGAATTTTCCAACCGGGTGTACGCTGAAACTTTCAAAAAGGAGGCCTACACAACAACTTGATAACCAGTCTGACGCTCATAATGCCTTGACCGAGGAACACAGGCCTGCAGATGTCGGTTTGACCAAACAAACGTAGCAGATTTCGTTTCTTCAATACTATGGCAGAATGACATGCAAATCCGTTAAAAAAATAAATAAATAAAAAAAATTTAAAAAACTGAACAGAGATATGAAAAAGACACTGTTAAAAAAAACTGGACAGAGATACGAAAATGACACTGTTTTGTGTTTTGTTTTGTTTTTTTTTTTTTTTTTTTTTTTTTTGTATGTTTGTTTGTTTCTTTTTGTTTGTTTGTTTTTTTCTCAGTATATCTGATGAGTAAGCACTACAAGATTACATCGGCATATGTCATGAACTCACTACAATAACAAAGAATGAAAACAATGCAATCTAAGCCCATTGCAGTTCATTGCCTGTCCATATAAGAACAAGAACCACTTCTACCACCACTACCAGTAGCAACAAATCACACCAGCGGAACACATGCACCTCACCTGGATATTAAATTGTCAGAAATCAGGCAGAATGTGCAGTGAGAAATCAGAAGCAGAGTAGCAACTTTGATCCCCACGGCAACGACAGAAATGTCTGTGACGTGTTTGTTTACAACAGAACTGATCTTGGAATTTGAGCCCTCTGTCTCAGAAGTGATTTAGGGTTACAATTACCATGACCTGTGCACAAGGTTGAATCGGTATGACAGACCAAACTTTTCATGCGGCAAACATTATTGACTGCATGCTACCATTGTCACTTGCTCCGAAGCCAGGTACAAACTAAGATTCAGTGCAGCTACCAGCCGTGTGGCGATGTGGTTAGCGTCGCGGACTCCCGGCTGGAAGGTCGTGGGTTCGATTCCCATCAGAGTCATGTGGGATTTTTCTGCCCGACCGGCTCCTACCCAGAGTTGAGTTTGCTACTGGCTTAGTTGGGAAGACTGGGACCACACAGTCGAGTTCCATCCACTTATTGGATGCTTCTCCTTACCTGACCAACACTGCAGGTGTCTGTATCTCTCGGGCCTGGTTGATGCCGGGATATATCATGAAAGTATGCGTAGAGTACAGCCCTCTCATGCAGAAAAAAAAAAAAAATTGGCTGAAGACGTGCTCTCGGTTGGGTCAGAAAAGGAGCTAAAATATGATTGTGATAGTATAAAACATTTCACATGTTTGGTGGCTCGGTTTGTTTGGGTGCCGCCGTGAAACTTAGCACCACTTTGATTGAAAGGCAACACAAGAACCAGATGAGGACTGAAATAAGTTCCGCTCGTTCTGATGGATGATTCATTTCCATAACTCTACACCAAGGCCAGTGGTCAAAGTGTCAGCTACAGGTGGGAAAATCATGGGGGTTAGTGTGCTATAAGCTCAAACAGAAGAAAAGGAACCATGTTGTCAAGTTTCATCCACTTATTTTGTCTCTGAGAGCGTTATTCACATTTGCTCTCAATGCTGCAGGTGTTTGTATCTCTTGGGCATTGGTTGACGTCGAGGTGCGCTATGAAAGAAAGCGCAGAGTGCTGCGCTTGCCACGTAGTCTCCAAGTGAAACGGAATTCTAAAGCATCACCATTATCATTTCCATCCTCACTGATTATTATAAAAAGATCTCACTATCTGTGGCTTCATGCCTTGCTCTTGTGGTCACTTAGGTTTTGACTTCCTCTCCCCGTTCATGTCCGTCAGTTCGTGTCAGATTGTTGTGGTCGGGTATCCTCCCTGCAAGTCCATTGGGACTGTCATGGCGTAGACTCGGTGGCGATCTCAAGAGGACAACGATTTGTCACCCTTACTCTGCAGTGAAGCAGTTGACGTCATCAGCAGGGAGTTTGGTGGTAGGTGCGTGGTGGCACGAGTATATTGGATCATAACTGTCACCACTTAACACCAGCGGCATCAGTGCAGTGTCTTCTTTACAGAAGAAAAGGCTTTTCACTAACTGAGATATGCATTTTCCATTCATTTGGATATGTGTGAACATACGACATTTGTTAAACTCACATTACATTCGTCAAGCTTATTTGAGCAACGTTAGACACTGAGTTCACCATTGAAAACCGTCTTAAACATATGACAAAAGCCAGCTTCATGCTCTAGGATCTGTCAAATCCTATGCTACTTGATCGCTTATGTTATTTTGATTGCACATGTCAGACATGATTTCAGACCAGTTCGTCAGACTCCAATCCGGGTCGATAGCAATCCAGAAACATTCAGTTCAAAGAAACTTGGAGTCAAAGTCAAGTCAAGTCAAGTCAAGTAAACTTTATTATCTCAATTTGAGAAATTAATTTGTGGTCACACACATTCACAGCAAATAAACAATAATTTAGCCACATACCCATTTTCTCACATATGACATACATTCATATAGAGGAATTAGGCTTTCAATTAAACATATTCTCGGTTCATGAAATCAATGGACAGGGGAATAAAACTTTGTTTAAATCTGACACTTCTGCATTTAACCGATCGACATCTTCGTCCTGACTGAAGAAGGTCATACTGATTTGCAAGAACGTGGATCTGGTCACACGTAATCTTCTTCGCTTTACAAACAACACGGCACCTGTATAGCTCACTCAGACTTTTTTGTCTCTCACCAACGATTTTTCCTCCCACGTTCACCACTTTCTCAAGCACATTTCTGCTCTTCATAGTCAACCCACCATACCAACACATAAATGAGAAAGTTAGAACAGATTCCAAGAAGCATGAATAAAATGTCCGAAGAATGTCAGTATTCACATGAAATGATCGCAGCTTGCGAAGACAATATAATCTGGTTTGACATTTTTTGTGGACATACTCAACATGGGATTTAAAATTCAGCTTATTATCTATAAAAGTTCCTAAATATTTATATGATTCAACACGTTCTACTTCAGTACCTTTGATAAAAAGTGGTGGTACAGCTTTTGGATTCTTTCTAAAATCAATCAACATTTCTTTCGTTTTTGTTACATTCAGATCAAGATAGTTATGATCGCACCAGTCAACAAATCTTTGAACCTCCTTGAAGTAAACAGAATCAGAGTTGGAAAGATCCACAAGTGCTGAGTCATCTGAATATTTAATGTACAAAGTTGAAATCACTTCCTGAACATCATTTGTGTACAGAGTAAAAAGCACTGGTGATAAAACAGTACCCCTGGGGTGCGCCAGTTGAAATGACTCTGGAAGACGAAACAACACTTTGATATCGAACAGACTGTGTCCTCTGTGTAAGAAAATCAATTATCCAAAGAATGAGCTTGTTACCCACATTTATGTTAATGAGATTCTTTGCAATCAGATGTGGTTGTATGGTGTTGAATGCTGATGAGAAATCAATAAAGAGAATGCGTACAAAGGAGGCAGGTTTTTCGAGGTGTGAAAAAGCATGATGGAGAAGTGTGAGTGTGGCATCATCTGTTGATCTGTTCTGTTGGTATGCGAACTGAAACGGGTCTTGGTACTGTGTAGTATCTTTTAAAACATAACCGAGGACAATTCTTTCAAGACATTTCATTGCAACAGATGTGAGGGCAATTGGTCGGTAATCATTTAAACAGCTTGGGTTGCGTTTTTTGGGAACAGGACATACAGTGGCATTTTTCCATAAAACAGGAATTATACATTCTCTAAGTGACCAGGTAAACAAACGACTGTAAACATAGGAGAGCTGAGAAGCACACTCCTTCAACAATTTTCCACAGATATTATCAGGGCCCATTGCCTTTCTCACATTTAAACGTTTGAAAAAAAACTGAACATCATTTTCCTCAATCACAACAGAATCACTTCCATCAACATCGTTTTTGACATTGCTTTGGAGTTCTTCCTTCACTTCCTTTAATTCTTTAGTAAAATCTTTATCATCAAATCTACAGTAAAAATCGTTCAGCTTTTCTGCAAATTGCTTCTGTTCTTTTGCTTTTTTTTTTTTTTTTTTTTTACTACTATATTTGGTTTGAACATTTTCCTGAACCTGATAAAACCCTTATTCCTTTCCATGCCTCTCGCATATTTCCATTCTGGAACATGTTTTCAACTTTTCCCTTGTAAGCTCTCTTTGATTCTTCAATCTCCGTTTGCAGTTTCTTTTGTACAACCTTACGATCGCGCTTTTACTGCCTGATTGAAAAGCTCTTTTTTCTCATTTAGAGTTATTTTCAGAGATTTTGTAACCCAAGTTTGTTGTTGGGGAAATATTTTGATAGTTTTAGTGGGTACAATCATGTGTTCACAGAAAGAAATGTAGCTGGAAATAACATCGGTGGCTTCGTTAATGTCAAAACTAGAATTCAAAAACAAATTCCAATCTGTACATTCAAAACAAGCCTGTAATTCATCAACACACTTTCTTGTGTCCAACACTGCACTTGCTTTTTAGTGATAGGTTGTGTTTTCACTTTTGGGTCTGTAAGCTGGCAAGAGATGAATGGCATTGTGATCAGACTGACCAACTCTGTACACTGCATACAGATCAAAGGGGGAGGGGAGACGGGAGGAAGGTTAAACCACACAGGCTGTGCATTTCAATCAATAATATTTCTGTCATCAATATGGGGTGTATTAGTTGGTGTTCTACAAATGCTGATCGAAAAATCAAAGCAGGTGCCACTGAACAGAATGAAAGTTCCAGGTTGCTCAGCAGCATTGCAGAGTCTCCTCTGACGGGGTGCATCATGACAACCTCACACTGACGATTCGTTGTGGACTCTCGGTGGTGAACCCGCAACAGGGCTGTCAGGGTTTGGCTGAGTAGGAGTTATACCACCGATAGAGCGCGGTAGATAAGGCAGCAGATAAAAATAGATAAGAACTAAAGAAGCTGTCACCATTTCAAGGAGCAGAGCGTTTGAGCACCAAGCTGACAGGGGCCAATATGTTGTGTAGTTTGTTTGGGATTCCGTTTTTTTTTTTTTTTTTTTACAGCGAACGCTACAATCAACAAAATTATGCTAATAGTACCGAATGTGGCTTCTGGTCCATATGAAGATGTGATTCTCAGGGTAACGACATCTCTCTCTCTCTCTCTCTCTCTCTCTCTCTCTCTCTCTCTCTCTCTCTCTCTCTCTCTCTCTCCCTCCCTCCCTCCCTCACACACACACACACACACACACACACACACACACACACACACACACACACACACAAAATCGGGCTACACTCATACACGGATGCACTCAAGCCAGATGTACGCTCTGTCAATATACACTCCATCAATACCTTAAACAATAATAGTTTCAAAAACAACTTTATTCAGATGTCAAAACAAAATACGAAATACATATTCTGAGAACAGAAAAAAAGAGCAGTGCAGTGGATAGCAAAGGCCACACTTAGTGACTTCTTGTCAGGATAGTTGAACATAAAGTGACATCACGTAGAACACTAAACATTGCAGTGCTGAGACTAAGGTGTCAGAGTTATCCTTCCTCAATAGTCATATTACTAATGACGGCGCTCTGTTCTGAAACTGACAAGTGCAACACAAACTCTCTCTCTCTCTCTCTCTCTCTCTCTCTCTCTCTCTCTCTCTCTCTCTCTCTCTCTCTCTCTCTCTCTGATCGTTCCTGTAAAGACTTAAGAGCTAAATACATTTTGCCTCATACTGCAAATGTTCATCAAGTGCCATTGCTTCTTTTACTGCAAAAATGAAAAGAGAATTGTAACTCGCTCTGTAGCTATATTCATTCTTAAAGGACTAAAACGAAGAGAGGAACTGTTATCAGTTATTAACGCACAAATGCCAGAGTGATTTCAGGAAGAACATTTTCTTATGCAAATATTTTCTCTCATAATTTTCAGTGTATGCACCGAGCGCGTGTGTGTGTTCTACTTTTGTTCTTGATCTCATTGCAGATAGTTCTGTGGCCTTTGCAATTACAAATAGTTCGGTGGCCTTTGCAATTAAACTCTTTGAGTTTGAGTTTTGAGTTTTCTCTGTGATCGTTCTTGGGCGAGAATCGCGAGTCATCATCGGCAAGATTTTTGCTTATGTGACCATTTTTCATCCCACCGTATTAAGGCAGCCAGCTTTCGTTTTCAGAGCTGTTGTCGAAACGCGAACCCTGTGTGCACGAGTTTTATTTCCGTGCCATCCATCCCACCCGACCGTTACAGCCTATTCCTCTACAACAGATGGGATGGGGATCATACATGTGTGCAATAGTTTAGCATGCACATCTTCACACACAGGACCTCAGTTTCCCTCAGCCACAGGATTGGGAAGGGCTGCAGTCTGCACTTATCTTAATCCCTGAGTGAAAATCTTGTCCAGTCTGGCCATCTTGCGCGGAATCGAACCCCAGTACTCTGGAACAAGACTCTGGCGTACCCTCACCTTCCACTCCATTCTACCTCTCTACCCCAGACAGCACAATAAAACGCTGAAAACTGAAATGATCTCGTAACATCAGACTGACTGGGCATGTACAACCACGTTTACCTACATCACACATTTGTATGTTCATGCGAAGTTCGGGGTTAGTCAAAATACCCTACAGTTTACCCCATGTTATCCACAGACACACAGGCATACCACACCTTTGTTACACACAAATGATTTTATGAATTATCCATTAAAACAATTGATTACAATCAATAATTAACTTCACACCAATAAAGACGCAACTAAGTAAGCTATAACAACTCACACTTTATCGACAGATTCAAAAACCGAAATGGCCGAAACCAGTTTCTTGTCAGATGAACGTCAAGCTGTGCCAACTCCATATTGGACCGTATGATTACCAAGATACAAAAACTAAATCATGGGCTATTGCCTTGCTAGAGGGTAATCGTATTGTGATCACTGGAATAAAATGTGCATTGGAGATTTTAGAATAAAAAATGTATTATCTGTTTGATTGTTTTTAAATTCAGCCTTTGAAAGACCTTTCAAAGTTCATTCTGAAGACTGGACATTCCTTTACAAGACTCAGTGATTTTTCAACAGGAAGAATTCTATGCTATAATGCTATGTCAAGCCCTCACCAGGAGAACGCAACACACGACTGACACCCTGCATTGTCTGGAAGACTTCCACTGGTCTATGACACTGGCAGACTACTGCACTTCCACCAGGAAACGTGTACTTCCCGCTGGAAGATCTCTGCACTTTTTATTTTTCAAAGAATAGTTCTTATCATTTTAATCTTTATCGTCTCCACTCTAGCCTCTTCCCTCTTCTCTTCAGGTTTTTTTTTTAATTGTTGTTGTAGTTGTTGTTGTTGTTGCTGTTGTTGTTGTTGTTGTTGTGTTGTTTTTTAACTCACGCCACCGTTTGCCCCCAGATCGAAGAGTCAAGCAACAGTTCGTCCTTTATTTCTAGTGTTTTGAATGTTGTCTGACCTGCCTGGAGAAGGCCCACCAGATCGAAACGCGTTGTTTCTGTTACGTAATTTGTGTGTTCCTTCATATGGCCGTAATTCTATTTTTTCCTTCGATGTTTTAGTTTCCGCCTGCAGTCGTATCACTTTGAAACTATTGACGCTCGTTGTCTATGGCTTCTACGCTGCTCCTGTGTGGTATCTACGCTTGTCATCTAAGGTTACAACACCTTCTCTTTAAAGTCGCTGCGCTTTGGGTCAAAGTTCTCTACACATCTCTCTGTGCTTCCCCTATGATGTCTCTACACTTCTCCTTGAGGTCCTGGCTTCTGGTCTAAGGTTTCTACATTTCTCCTTAGGGAACTCTATTCCCCTTCTCTGAGGTCTCTACGCTTCTCCTCTAAGGTTTCTTCACTACTTCTCTCAGGTCTCTACGCTTCCGTTCTAAGGTTTGTATACTTCTCCTCAGGAGTTCTCTACACATCTGCAGGTCTCTACACTTTTTTCTTTTAAAGTGTCAACGCTTCTCATTTTAAGAATTTTACACTTCACTGCTTAGGTGTCTAAGTTTCTCATTCACAAACTCAACGATTCCGTGTTGAGAAAGTCTCATTTTTTTATGCAATGAAAAATACACTTCAAGGCGAGAAAAACAAAACAAAACTAGACACGAGTTAAAGTAGTCTTGCTCTTATTTCACCATTTCACCTCTGCCCTAACTTCTACCAACACCCCCCCCCCCCCATCCATACAGCATTCTCCATAGACAACCTCCCCTCCCCTCAACCTTCCCTCCTATCTCCCGCCTTCCCCTCCTCCGCCCCCATACCACCCCCCCCCACCTCGGAAGAAAATCCAATCAAATCAACTCATATCTCCTTTAGTCAATGCTACACTTGCGCGCAAAGAGCTCTCTTCCCTTTTTTTTTTTTAATAACATGAAATCAAGATTCTACAGTGTTCTTTACATTTTCATTCCCACCTACCCCCACCCGTATCCCCCTTCACCGCCCCCCCCCCCCCCCCCCAAAAAAGAGAGTAATATGAAGTGTGTGTGGAGGGGGTTGGGGTGAGGGGTGGGGCGGGGGTTGGGGTGCGTATACTAAATTTTCCACTTATTCAAACAACTAAACTTATACATCTTCAGATGTACGAATTCACGGGTTTCCATTCAACGAACTGGACGTGTGCGCCTCTATACTTTCGATGGCAGAGTGGTCTGTCACATTTTGAACCCTTCCAGGTTGGTCAATGAACACAACAAGGAACGATTGAGAACATAGTATATACACACAACAAGAAAAGCACAATTCTTTTCTTTATCCCAGGAAAGTGTCATGTCTTGAGATTACCCTCATCAAGACCTGCAAACCAGGCCATGAAATGGACCCCAGCAGGTCAGAGAAAAAAGAGGACGACCCAGGATGAGCTGGCGACAGACAGTGGAGAGAGACCTCAGACTCGTTGACAGAGGATGGAGTGACACCAACAGACTGGCTGAGGACCGTGCACAGTGGAGCGCCTTGACTGCCTCATGCGTCGCAAGACGCGGGAGCATCAGTCTAAGTAACAAGTGTCCAATGAGCCGGAGGGAGTGGGAGTGGGGTGGGTGAATGGGGGTGTGGGTGGAAGTATCTTGGCATGGCATCGTTGTCTTTGGTGCATCACATTTTCCAAAATCACGATTCCCATAAAAAAAGAAAATTCCATACCGTTTCCTAAATCTGATTTAGTTCCAATTTCCACTATCACCTTTTCTGTGATGAACACACACACACACACACACACACACACACACACACACACACACACACACACACACGTACACACGTACGCACGTGTATGCACACCCATTCACTTTGCAACAAACAGAATAAAACCATCTTAAAGCATTAAACCAGTATGATGTGTTCCAGGTTAAAAGTGAATTGCGTATGTGCGGGCATCCAAGAGTTTCACAACAGAGTTTTCGCCTTTCACATAAAACAGTTTTATCATCTTTGCTCTTTCGTCCTCTTGAAAGAGAGAGAGAGAGAGAGAGAGAGAGAGAGAGAGAGAGAGAGAGAGAGAGAGAGAGAGAGAGAGAGAGAGAGAGAGAGAGAAAAAAAACAGCCTGGCCCTAAAAAAATGTCAGGAGTTATAAGTCAAAACATTCGTAAGAATGCGGTTTCTTCTCTGAAACTTTGTCCACCTTTTGAAAAGTTTCTTCCTGCTTTGTCGTTATGGCAAACGAGCAGTCCTACTCTCTGT
>JADBJO010003033.1:340000-350000 GCA_016801955.1 Conus betulinus | reverse complement strand
CAGTTAAGAAAGCTTTGGTGTGACATTGTTTGCCAATTAAGATAGCTTTGGTATGACATTGTTTGCCAATTGATAGCTTTGATGTGACATTGTTTGCCAGTTAAGTTAGCTTTGGTGTGACATTGCCAGTTAAGACATCTTTGGTGTGACATTGTTTGCCAGTTAAGATAACTTTTGTCCATGCGTTTACATGCGGACCTCATAAACCTGTTGATGTTGGGGGTGGGGGGTATGTTTTTAGTTGTTGTTTTTGCTCTCTCTCTCTCTCTCTCTCTCTCTCTCTTCTACAAATTTGATTTCTTGTCTATGTATTGGACATTAGCAAGATTTCACAGGCTGCAAGTGGTTTATACAAAACGTACCTTTCAAACCTTTCTGTGGAAAAAAAAGCTGAAGCCTGAGACAGAGACTTGAGACAGGGCTACAGAGCCCGTGCATTCATACATCTGTTACTGCGCGCTTTATTTTACCAGCAGACACAACCGTTATATGTTGCATGTAAATTTGATTCAATTGATAAAATCCGGATCTCTTCTTCTGTGTAAAATGTCTTCATTTATAAGTGAACGAAAAAAAACAACTGCACCATTTGTGTGCTATTGTTTTCATATAGGGACAGCACAGAATTGTCAAACATTTTGAAAAAAAAAGTCAATCAGCCTCTACTTCTGACACTACTGCCAACAAAATGAAACATTGCAAACCAAACTTAAATGGTTTAAAACACATACAGAGTGAATTCACGACCGTGCATAGAAAGGAGGAATAATCAGACTTTAATGGGTTAAAACATTTGCAGAAAGAATTATTCATAAATGTATGGAGTTTATAAATGTATGAAGGGGGAGAAATAATCAGACTTCAATGGATTAAACATATACAGAATTAATTCATTGTATCGCATATACGTCCATGAATTCCTGAATATATATCAACAATAAAGTAGAGAAAGAAATCAGATTTAAAAGGGCTGAACATGTACAGAATAGATTGATAGGAAAGGTGAGAAAGAATCGCACTTTATTTGATTAATACATGCACGATGCTTGCTCATTAATGTATGTTGAAATGAAGGGAGAGAAAGAACCGGACTTAAATGAGATAAAACACAGATGGAATAAATAGATCACAACATTTTTTTAAAAGAAAGGGAGCGGGGGGCGGGGGGGGGGGGGGGGGGGGGGGGGTGGTGTGAGAATCAGACTTAAATGGGCGTAAATATACAGAATGAATTCCTATATGTATGTTGAAAAGAAAGGGGAGGACGAATCAGACTGAAACGGGTTAGAACATGCTCAGAATGAATTCACGAATGAGCGTTGAAGCGCGAGAAAGACTCCGATGCTTCAGCCGCCAACCAAAGTCTGACCCCAGGACAATATAACATTAGTAGAGCGTGTCGCCTTGAAATTGTTGTGTAGTTGTCGTTGTTGTTGTCGTACCCTGGCTAAAAGACTCCAGGGATCATCCGAACAGCCGAAGGACTGGAACACTGTGGGGGAAAAATGCATCAGCTGGAGAGGAGAACATTACGTGTGTGACCGTTTTTTGATTATTACCCTGCCACGTGGGCAGCCACACTCCGACTTCGAGGGATTTTAGAGACTGATGGTATTCTGCTAGGAGCTTGTCACGACTGAAGACAATCCCGGGCAAAACTTTGCAGAGCATAGCAACATTTTGATGCAGCCTTAATGTTCTAGCCTGTATCAATTGGTCTGACACAGCCTTAAGCCGAGGCGGATTGTTGTGTAGGTCATCAATGATAATTAGGTTAGTTCTGAGACTTGAGACACTACGAAGTAACAGGAAAAACAAACAAACAAACAAAACCCTAGCCAACAGACACCATAAACAACACCACGTGACCTCCCTACTGAGCATGACGGCGATGGTCTTGGCCATCTTCTTCTCCACTTTCATGTTCTTCTTGGCGATGCGGCTGTTCTTGTCAAAGTTCTGTTCCGCGCCATGGTTCGAATCTGCAGAGCAGAAGAAGATAGCACAGCTGCCATGAAGACACCATGCGTGCGTGCGTGTGTATGTGCGTGCGTGTGTATGTGTGTGTGTGCGCGCGCGCGCGCGTGTGTGTGTGTGTGTGTGTGTGTGTGTGTGTGTGGGGGGGGGGGGTCTATGGTGAATACGTTTCCGGTTTAATTCAATAAAGCTCCATGACTAGGAAGGAGGGTGTGGTGAATAAATTTCCAGTCTACTGTAATAAAGCTCCGTCAGCTTAGTGCAGCTTAAACCTGGCAGTATAAGCCTGGCTTCAGAGAGAGACAGAGGAAAAGTTGCCAAGTCCTCACACATTGGCAAGATGTCACTGGTTGTAAGTGGGTCATGCAAAACGTACCTTTGTGGAAGAAATCTGAAACCTGACACCAGAGACTTGAGACAGGGCTACTGAGCACGTACATTCACAAGCATGTTGTGCACACGCGCGTGCACACGCACGCACACACACAAACACACACACACACTCTCTCTCTCTCTCTCTCTCTCTCTCTCTCTCTCTCTCTCTCTCTCTCTCTCACACACACACACACACACACACACACACACACACACACTCTCTCTCTCTCTCTCTCTCTCTCTCTCGCTCTCTCTCTCTCTCTCTCTCTCTCTCTCTCGCTCGCTCTCTCACTTATAACAAATTAAAGTGAATGAGAGTCTAGAAACATTTGTCAGTGCTTTGTGCGGAGCTGCAGCTTGTATGGTTCGAGTTATTTGTAGAGGCAGCAGAACATACAATGACTGGTTTGATAATGAGTGCGAACGAAAGAAACAGGACGTTAAAAGGTTATTAAAAAGATTTCAGAGATGCAAAACAGCCAAGGATAAAAGTAAGAAAAGAGAAGAATACGCTATATCACGTAAAGAGTATGTTACGCTAAGGAAAACAAAGGAACTGAAGTTTAAAGAAAGTAGGTTAAAAAAAAACTATAAAAAAAAAATCAGTCAATGATTCAAAATGTTCTGGTCAGTGACAAGACTGTAAATAAAAAGAGTTTTGTATGTACGGAATCTCAGTTCAACATTGGCATGACCATTTTGGGGGAGTTTTTCACAGTTTTGATAATAAAATTAAGGAAGAAGAGACCGGTAGGATAGAAGAGAAATGGAATTGAGCCATTATTTAATCAACCTATATCCAGTGAAGACGTCGTTAAAATTAGGAAAGAGTGCAGGACCAGATAGATAAGAAATATGTGAATGAATGTTTATCATTCATCGCTTGTGGAAGAGATCTGTAAGATCCAATGTCATCATTTGATTGAATGGATGGTCGAGTCAATCTTAAGATTTTCTTTCATACTTACTGCATTACTCCTGTGCGTGAGGACATAAGAAAACGTTACGAATTTATTTGCTTCTGTTAACCTTTGATTTAATGCACACTAGGAATGAATGTGTACTATTGTTTGCAGGAAAGGAAGAGGGAAATGTTATTGTTCTGTTACCCCCTCCCGCCTTGTCAAAAGACCTCTTTGGTAATGACACTAAAATATCAAAGTCTCTCTCTCTCTCCTCTCTCTCTCTCTCTCTCTCTCTCTCTCTCTCTCTCTCTCTCTCTCTCTCAGCACGCGCATACGCAAGCATGTGTACTTTCGTCTCTGCTGCGCTGCCTCTCTCTTTGTCTCTCTCCTCTCTCCCAGCAGTATTCACTCTCTCTCATCTCTCTCTCTCTCTCTCTCTCATGCACGCGCATACGCAAGCATGTGTACTTTATGCTGCGGGAGCTCTTCCCCTATATACTGATCTTCTTCTCCCTCCCAGCATAAGTCCTCTCCCCCCATTAGTACACCTGCAGTAAGCTGATTGAGCTTTGTTGCATGAGATTGGAAACGTATTCACCCACAGCCTTCATTCCTTGCTATTCACAGTCCACCTGCAGTTCTCCCCCTTCTCCCCTTTTCACTCCTCTCCCCCCCCCCCCTCCACCCTGGATCTCGTCTCTTTCTGTTTCACCCCCCCCCCCCCTCCACAATGACACCCGTCTTTCCCTCCCTTCCACTCCCCTCCTCCTCACCTCTGTCCCATCATCGCTTCCCATACTCCCCCTTCCCCTCCCCACACTCCCCACTCTTCACTGACCGTCATGTAGACCCCGTAGTAGGAGAAGCAGATGGCGGTGAGGGGGAAGACGAGGCAGGTGAAGAAGATGGTGATGATGTAGCTGGAGTAAGAACTGTTGGAGCTCTCCCACACCACGCTGCACGAAATGCCCGCTCCCTCCAGCACGTACTCGTTCCAGCCCACCAGAGGAAAGAACGCGAACGTGAAGCCTCCTAACCAGCAGAACAGGATCGCCACCAACGCCACCTGGTGGACAATTAAAAGGGAGACTACTTTCCCGACCGGAGTACTGGATACGAGAGAACGTATCATCAGCCGTGGGCTCCTAAGGATACTTTGTGTGTTGCAGATACAGAGGAGAATATTCTGGGCTGCCACGTCTGGCATCTGTCTGGCACTGCGGCAGGGAAGGTAAAACTTGTGCAGACTGGGGTGACGTCCCTTAGGGGATTCCTGAACGGATGTCTAGGATTTCTTGAGGTTTTAGGTGGATGCTCGATTTTATTTTCATGCTGTGCCGTAGGCGGAAGACCATGTATTCCAATCTCTCTTAGTCCTCGCCGACTATTTGGCGTCCTGGTACTGCATCCCATTCAGGCCGTTTTCGAGGCCACCGGGTGGCCCGTCTTCATTCTTGAACGGCGGCAGTCTCGTTCCGCGTGAGGCCGGCTCAGGGGCAGCAGGATGACTGTTGACAGAGCACTGGTTTGTACCCACTAAGGATCTTGCCCCCTCCGCGAGAGTGCCCTGTCATCCATCGTAGCAGAGGCGGTAGGTGCGGAGTACGATCTGTGACCTAGAGGCAGAGCCCCGTAAATCAGCTCGGGGGTGCCACCACAAAGAGCCGGCGCCAGGAGAGGCAAGGCCACCGTCGTTCATACGGCCAGAAGGTATAGGCCGCGCCTCCCACGTTATCAACCTGCCCCCTGGAGGACCTTCAGGAGAGGTCTCACGCCTCACTCCTGGTTCCGCGTTACGCCTCGTAGCGAAGAATGCTTTTCGGATCAAAACGAGGCCTGTGTATATAATGTCTCTTAGCTGTCGTGAACAAGGCCAATGTCCCATTCACCCACAGGCACACCCTACCAACTCCAACTCAACTTAGTAACTTACTGACATTCAATCTAACGTCTACGGTCAACTACGTAATATGACAGACTGGGGATAACATTCCCAGGACAGTGGGGGGGGGGGGGGGGGAGTAATCCATCTGACACTGCACTATATACCACATGACAGCACATTACGATGGGGAGTGAGCATGGCAATGATCATTATCGGACATGTGCTTGGTTCGAACACATAACATTTGTCTGAGAACCCAGTGCCCTAACCAGCTGGCCAGCCAGGCACCAGAACATGTCTTTCAGACTGCCTGGCCGCCGTCAGTAAAGGCAGAACTACCTGCCCCGGGCAGAGACTGGCGTAAGAATCAACAACAACAGAAGTCCTCCACAGAGAGCCGGACTGTTATCATTTATTAACAGTTCTTGCAAGAAACTTACTCGTTTTAGCCTTCAGTTTCTTTTCAGCATGACGTTTTGTAAACTGTGGGTGGCATTTTGAGGCTGCTGGTATCTCCAAGTTCTCAACGGAACCAAAATAATAGAATCAGAGACTTTTAGAGGTGTTTTGATTTTCCGAGATATAAACAATATTCATGATCGAACGCTGGGAAAAAAAATCTGTGAAAATTGAAATGTGAGCGCTAGGAAAACAATCTCTAAAACGGTTTGAAAACAGAGAACCGAGCCAGCCTGCACAAATGTTAGTTACGACTTAAACTACCTGTATAATCAAAGGGAAATCGCACTTATACCAGGAAGCGGCTTGCATAAAATCTCCGAAGATCTACATGTGTACATCAGAAGTTAAGAATTCTTATATCTAAATGGATTCTGTGAACATTATCAATCATACAGGCTCCGACATAGCTATTCCAAAATGGAATGCCATTATCTATGTGTACCTCCGTTGAGAAGACTACTATGTTTTCATCCACGTCTGTTATACTTGTTTGCCTGTCTGGGACATTACGGAAAAATACTTACACAGTTTCAGTAAACTTAGTGAACACCTTGAGGAATGCGGCCAAGGCCGGACACGTTACATTTTGAGGCGGATTTGTTGAATCTAGAAACCGGCCTTCGACATTGGGAGAGGTGTGTGTACTAACGATTGCACTTCTAGTTGTTCATTTTTCTATCTGCTGTACATGTGCAGCAAAGGTTGACGTCATATAGACTGGAACTATTATGGTACAAAAGCCACCCTGAGTCTTCCTCAGCATTAACGTGACTTTTGCAAAATGTACGGTTGAAACCGATTTACAACGTGATCCCCCCACGAATACACGATCACCCGAGAAGGAATGGATGAAAAACTTGCAAGCTCTCTCGAAATCTGGATATATCGAGACTCACAAATCTGAGACTTACAGTGTTAAAAAAGCGCTAGAAATAAGAGCCCAAGCATGTCACAGACACAGACACACAGGTCACAGACACACCGACACACAGACACACAGGTCACAGACACACAGACACAGACACAGCCACATAACACACACACACACGCGCACGCGCGCGCGCGCAGTAGAACAAGGAGGGAAAGGGAGGAGAAGGGTTGGAGACCGACACGAAGAGAGAGAGAGAGAGAGAGAGAGAGAGAGAGAGAGAGAGAGAGAGAGAGAGAGAGAGAGCTAACAAACATACCTTGTGTGTGATCTTGGCTCCCAGCAAAGGTTTGGCGATGACAACATAGCGGTCAACGGATATACCGGTCAGCAGGTACAAGGACGTCAGACCCAGGAAATAGACCGTGAAACCTGCGCAGTAGATCCCAAATCATCACACGACGAGGACACCGTGGGAGAACATCAGTCATGAACGGTCTGAGTGAGGCCCACATTGTCTGACCAGGCGTCCTGATGTCTGCACCTCACAGGTCTGACTGGTGTCAGCATATAGTACGAGAGAAAGTGTAAAGTATAGTCGTGTCCTCTATAGCATCGTGATAAACTATAGCATTACCTTCATCATACTTAGTGATTGCCACAAACAAACAAACAAACAATCAAACAAACACAAACAAACAAACACGCCTCTCAATTCTAGATATCTTCATGCTCTATTGCCATGGTGAGGCTCATGTCAATCTTCATCGTCGACAGCTTTCAGGAGATTATCGTTGAATACTGAGACTCAGAAGGTCTATCCGGAGTGAGACAGTCACTCATGCCGGGCTTTGAGACTTAGTCATTGTCATCATTAGGGAGCTTGAAAGACAGCGCCTTGTATTATCAGGCTGGTACAGAACAAGCGCTACTGAAGACCAAATGACATGATTCCGCAACACCAAGTTATTACCTTTTTGCTCAAAGCCTTTTATTATAGGGGATTTCCTCAGCCTTTAATTGCCTTTAATTGTACGGGGGATTCCCTCAGCCTTTTATTGTAGGGGGTTCCCTCAGCATTTTATTGTAGGGATTCCCTCAGCATTTTATTGTAGGGGATTCCATCAGCCTTTTATTGTAGGGGATTCCATCAGCATTGTATTGTGGAGGATTCCTCAGCATTTGGATGTTGCGATGTAATCAAGTTAATGGGTCTCAAACCTCTGCTGGCTTCCACTTTTTGTGCCTTTTTCTTTTTTTTTTTGTGACTGTTTTTTTGTTTTTTTGTTTCGTTGTCTGTTTTGTACATTTATTTATTTATCAGTTTTTGGTTTGGTTAGGCATTTCTCCTATGTCCCAACATTTTCTGGGTATTTTTTTCCTGTATTTTTTGTTTGTTTCTTTCTTTCTTTTGTTGTTGTTGTTGTTGATGTTGTTGTTTTGCCTGTTTTTATATTAGTGTTTGGTTGGTTGGCATTTCTCCTATGTCCCCATCATTTTCTAGGTATTTTTCCTGCTATATTTTTTTGTTTGTTGTTCAGCATGCTTTCCGTTTTTTTTTCGGTTTTCCCTCTAGTTTTTTTTTTTTCTTTTTTTTTTTCAGTCAGTCCATAATTCAGACTCTAACACATGTAAACAAACACGGAGAAAAAAAGTGCACTGACTGAGTTACACAACAAACACATGAAAATTCATGCTTTCTTTTCTGTCATTCTGACCGTATTTACCATTTGGTTTGATTTTACAAATTGCCGTGGGTCGAGCACATCTGGGCCAACTAAACACATTGAGAAAACCAGAACTCACCCACCTACCCCCCTTTCCCCCTCCTCCAACCCCCCCCCCCCCCCCCCCCCCCCCCCCCCCCCCTCTCTCCCCAAACCGAGCGAAGACAAAGTGACTTTCACCTTCTAAAAAACAATGAACAAGCAGCATAATATTCTCTCCCACGAAGAATTTAATTACATGCACAGAACTCCAAAGGAATGCTGCTGACGACTCTGCAAATCGCCTGGTAAAATTGTCAACACAGAGCACGCAGAACAAACAAGGAGACATCCCCCCATTACGGACGCGTTATTGATTTTATCACGGAAGAGAGGGCTACCCTCTCTGTCCGCGATTTACTGTCTACTACTATACCCTGCCCTCGTTTAAGATTTCCTCTCGCACCTTCAATGATGCAGCCGATGTGTCCGTACAGCCATCGCCCGGACCAGGCGGACGTCACGGCAGGGAAAGTCCCCAGAAAGGACATGCCCAGGTCGCAGACGTTGAGCGACATGACGAACATGTTGGTGGGCGAGCGGAGCTTCTTGTTGCGGGCGAAGACCACCAGGCAGAGCACGTTGAGCAGAGTGCCGAAGACCCAGACGATGGACAGCAGGAAGGCCACCACCGTGTAGCCCAGGTCTGAGATGCGGTGGGGGTAGTTGACGTAGGGGTCTATCGGGGTGGTGATCCCCTGGGGCCCCCCGTCCAGGGTGAGGAGTGGGGAGGATAAGTTGAGCATGGTGAGGTGAGCCGCAGGCAGTGGTACCTGCCAATAATTATCAGAACAATGGCGATGATGATGATGATATGACGATGATGATGGTGATGACGATGATGATGATGATGATGATGATGATGATGATGATGATGATGATGATGATCATCATCATCATCATCATCATCATCATCATGACGACGACGACGACGACGACGACGACGACGATGATGATGATGATGATGATGATGATGATGATGAGAGAAGAAGGAGGAAGAGGAGGAAGATAAAAATGGGGAAGATGATAATACTGACAACACTTTCAACAAAGCATCAACACATTGACTTTGTGACAGGTGTTTCCGTTACTGCTGGCCCACACCGAGAGGCTAACCAACAACATTTGCTGTCCCCCTCAAAATACGTAAGTGATACGGTTTCAGTCTGATCTTTGGAACCTTTGCAGCCTAAATACACAGGCAGTAACAGAAGTCTCTGCAGTGGCACTTGTGAAGGTACTAGTATACTAGGCAAGTCAAAGATCACAACCCGACGCATAAACAACGTTCTTAACCTCGCAGGGATGGTGAGTCTGAATGCAGAGGGCTGCTAACAGCTGCAACCCACGCTGTTTTCTCAGAACAACATTGCTCTCCACCCCCTTGCCTCCTTTCTTTTTTTTTTTTTTCCTTTTCTTTCTTTTATAACAAACCATTCCTTTTTAAAAGCAAAAGCAATAGTCCTCCAAAGGGAAGAAAACAGTACACAATTCTTTTTGCTCTGTCCAGTTGCCAAAGATAGACATTACGTGATTGTATTGTTTTTGTTTTTTGTTTTCTCTTGAAAAAGGCCACGTGGCCGTAAATTTGAAACATGAACAGTGGAATTGTGATTTTGCATTCCTCCTCAAACATGCAAATAAATTAGAAAGACGCGGATTTGTTTTAACTGCCTGTCTTCATTGAAGAAGTGGGGGAAAAAAATGCCTATCTGATTCACGTGCAACGAAGGTAGAGGAGAGGAGGGACGGTATGGGGAAA
>JADBJO010003033.1:325000-327500 GCA_016801955.1 Conus betulinus | reverse complement strand
CAGAATGAAACGCTAGTCAGGGGACATGTTCCAGAGTGAAAAGTTTCCATCAGATTAGAAGTACATCGCGTGGGTGAAGGCATCTATGAAATCCACACAAGATCTTTCTCCATTTCATACAGAGGTTTATCTTCTCCTGTCCTTCGTTCCGCAGAGAGAGAGAGAGAGAGAGAGAGAGAGAGAGAGAGAGAGAGAGAGAGAGAGAGAGAGACAGACAGACAGACAGACAGAGAGACAGAGAGAAAGAGAGAAAGAGAGAGAGAGAGATTTTATCTTAAGAGGGTAATGGATTAAGCATAGATACTTTTTTTTATCCATCCAGCTCTCTGAGCAAGAAAAAAACATATATAGTAAGAAGCAAAATCAAACAATATACATCAAATATGCAACAGTCAATACTGAGTACCTTTGAAAAAAAAATGAAGAGAGAGAGAGAGAGAGAGAGAGAGAGAGAGAGAGAGAGAGAGAGAGAGAGAGAGAGAGAGAGAGAGAGAGAGAGAGGCATAGAAAAACTATGAGGCAGAAATGGATCAACACACCCGCGAAATACAGTGAAAACCACATAAATGACACAGGATGAGCAACGCATTTTGGTGTGGAGTTGAGTCAAATTTGAAAATTTCATCTGATATTCGTGAAACTAAATCTGCACTGGGAATTATCAATACATTTGGGGGTACAGTGGAGTCAAATCTACCTGGAATCCGCCAGACTAGATTTGTATAAGATAATCATTGCAAGGGGGGGGGGGGGGGGGGGGGGGGGGAGGGGTTTTTTATGTGAATATCGATAGTCGTTAAAAAGTTGATATATTTGTTGAGAAAATGGAGCATTGCCATGGAGTATGTAATGCAGAAGGAGTCCTTTATTGTATACCACCAGCTTGGCTTAAGTGGGAGGATGCCAGCTTGTCTGTAGTCCGAATCTACCAGTGAGGATGGTTGACCTATCGTTGCTTTGACAGCTGTTTTGTCAATGCTCATCAGCGGTTTCAATAAATCATTGCTAGCTGAGTCCCAAACTGTTCTGGCTTAGTCAATAGTAGTCTGAGCATAAGAGTGAAAAAAACTTTTTTTCTGCATGCAAATTGAAGAAGTTCTTGATCCTTTTTAGTAGATGTAGTTTTCTTGCAACGTTTCTAGATAAAACTTTAAGTGTTTTGACCAGGACGGATTATTAGCTATCATTATTCTTAAGACTTTGTGACTGGATACTTCGATTCGATTTTTTTTCATTAGAATTGCAAACTACTTGTAGATTTTGGCTTGGATTTTGACGTTTGTGTTTCGTAGCAATCACCATGAATTTAGTTTCTTAAGGGCGAAGAGCCATAAGATTAAAGTATGTCCATTGTTTTCACCAAAAGATTGATGTTTTTCTTATGTCAATGCTAACATGTTGGGCGTCAGAATTATTCGTGTGTACAGTTGTATCATCAGCGAAAATTCCGCTGTTTATTTTCAAGTGCAATGGCAGATCATTGATGTAAAATGAAAACAACAGAGGACCTAATAATAAACCTTGTGGAACTCCAAATTTGTTGGGAAGAAAATCAGATTTGCAGGTGTTTATGGATACAATTTGCTGTCTGTTGGAATAAAAAGATGAAATCTATTTCAATGTTTTGAATAGTAGCAAAACAAATGCCACTTTTCGTCGTCATAAATCATGAACCTTTGCTCAAAGAGGAACGCAACATTAACTTATCTTACTTTTCTTAGCAAAAGTTCATGATTTATGACGACGAAAGCCTTAACAAAATCTACAAAAAGAATTCCAGAAAAATTGCATGTTATTCATGTTCAAAGCCATCTATTTATTAGCATGGTAAGCGCTGTATGGCACGAACGATTTTTTTTTTCTGAACCCCGATTGATTTGGGTGGATTAAATCATATTGCATGGGAGTGGAGACACTTATTAATGCGCAGTTCTAATGGC
Source organism: Conus betulinus (assembly GCA_016801955.1). Taxonomy (NCBI): domain Eukaryota; kingdom Metazoa; phylum Mollusca; class Gastropoda; order Neogastropoda; family Conidae; genus Conus; species Conus betulinus. Next base: position 325,560 of record JADBJO010003033.1, on the reverse strand, counting down.
TTAGAAAAAAAACTGATAAAAATCGATACAGTTTTTATGATTTGATGGATCAGTAGTGTTTCGTGATTTGTATATTGGTATAAATTTGCTTTTTTAAGGTATCTGGAAAGCATAGTATGTCTATACAGAGGTTGTAAATGTAAGTTAAAGTTTCTGCGATAACGGGTTCAGAGAGTTTAAGAATTTGACCATCTATTCCGTCAATTCCACGAGTGGCTGTCTCTTTCAATCGTCTAAATGACGTGAAAATACAATGAACATCTCAAAGGCTTATATGTAAAGCTGAATTGATTTTCACCCTGCAGTATTTTTGCAGTTCTTTAGGGTCGTTATCTTTGGATTATCATCTTGAATTATTTGCTTTAATACTGTTGGTAAAAGGTGATTCAACTGACTGGCAGACATATCGTTCGTAAGGTTTGAAGCGGAGGAAATATTTTTATTTGTTAATCCATAAATGGCTTTCCATGCAGATTAGCTGTCTTCCTTTTCATTGAAGAAGGTTTTTTTAACTATTTATTTTCCTCTGCTCATACGAGAGTGGTTGCTTTATTTCTTGC
>JADBJO010003033.1:287500-312500 GCA_016801955.1 Conus betulinus | reverse complement strand
TTCAGAGCATCACAACATTTTCATTGGTGTTGTAGCCTATGTCCGTTGGTCTGACTTTGTGGTTGTGACATGTTCTTTGAACTTGTTCTCGTTCTCAGGCAGAATGGTCATAGACGTTTGATGTCTGAGGTTGATGCATTACGTAATCCTGCATGTTTTGTTGACTGTCATTTCATAAAAGATTATTTCATCGGCAGGTTTCCACGCTGCCGACTGTGAGTTCGGACCTTAACGGTTATTTCCTGACGACTCATAATGTCGTAATTACAAATAAAGCGTGAATTTACACGAAGAGAAACGTTGAGCGGAAGTGGAGTGACATCATCACGTGCGACATCCTTACCGTCCACTACTCCCGTCTTGTACAGTGAGAACTGGGCTCAACGCAGCCCCTTTCACATTAACGAAGTATTTCTTCTGTGTCTCCATTCTAGCCCATCCTTAAGCCCCCACCCCACCCCACCCCCCCCACCCCCTTCCCTCCCTTTTCATCATCCAGCTTCCATCCTGCTTCTCATCCCCCCCCCCCCTCCTTTTTCCAGCCTACCCTCTCCTCCATCCCCTCTCCTCCACTCACCGTCTTGTAGACCCCGTAGTAGGAGAAGCAGATGGCGGTGAGGGGGAAGACGAGAGCAGGTGAAGAAGATGGTGATGATGTAGCTGGAGTAGGAAGTTTTGGAGCTCTCCCACACCACGCTGCAGGAAATGCCCGCTCCTTCCAGCACGTACTCGTTCCAGCCCACCAGAGGAAAGAACGCGAACGCGAAGCCCCCCATCCAGCAGAACAGGATCGCCACCAACGCCACCTAGTGGACAGTCAAAAGGGAGACTACTAGCCCGACCAAAAGAATGCCTGCGCGTTCTTTACTTTCTTGCTATGCAATCGTTGAAGTAAAAAAAAAAAAAAAGAAAAAAAAAAAAAAAAGAAAAAAAAGTTGCAGACAGTAATTACAACCCAGACATCCATGAAAACCCCTTCTACGTCTTTCCTATGAATGATATGTTGAAAAATGTATGCATGACAAGGACAGATTGTAAGACTAGGCTTTGGCCTAAAATCTTCATCCTTGCGTATTAAAATCAATCAATCAATCAATCAATCGATCTCCCACCTTTACAGACCCCTTACCCCGACCCCCTGCCGTTTTTTTAACGTGCAGAACCATCTCCCCAAGGCAGATGTCGCCAGACGGACCACAAAGCAGCAACAACAACAAATATCCCATGAAAACTTATGCACTTACGTAGGAATTAAATTGTGAGCGTTTATATTCTGTTCTTGCTCGAAATTTTGCCAACTCGGTTAGCATTTCTTTCCTGTTCAGCAGATCTTGTAAACTGTGGGCGACACACTGAGGTAGCGTATGTCCCAAGGATCTGAGGGAACTAAAATGGAGATACAGCTGCAGCTCTGATTATTGCGATGCACGTGTTCAGAGAGAAAAAAAAAATCAATTGCTACTCAAACCATTTGAACTGTGGCAATTGAACTGTGACCACCAAGAAAACAATGCCAGACCTTACTGAATCCAGAAGAAGAAAAAGAAACTAACCAAACTGCACAAGTGTTAGAACTAAGATTGATGTATGAGCATGAAAAGGGACAACTCTTGTTTCGCAATCAGTGAAGGCCGTATGAAATTCTTCAACGTATCTGCCGAAAGCTAACTTTGATGACCCTAAGCTGACTGTAACCCCAGCCGAGCGTAACCCAGTCAGACCTGTTAACATTCTTTCAAAAACATTGCTGGTTCTGATACTATAACAGTGACCTCCCTTGATCCTAACATTTGCGTTACACCAAAATTGTCTCCTTTTCAACTTGTTTACTATAGAAGGGAACAACTCAAACATGATGAAGCAGCAGGCATATTTTTCAGAAGACCTAACCCTTGGGCTTTAGACGTGAAGAGCTCTTGTATTTTAGGCAAACTGGTTCAGAATGAGCCGTTATGCAGACTCCGACATGAGCATTACGAAATGAAACATCAGCACGTAGTATAATCACCATCAAAGAGTTTTCATCATTTTGATCCGCTTCTGGTGTGTGTGTGTGTGTGTGTGTGTGTGTGTGTGTGTGTGTGTGTGTGTGTGTGTGTTGTTGTTTGTTGTTGTTGTTGTTGTTGTCTTCACTTTAACGTCTATCCACATAGTGATTTTAGACAGAAGTGTGTGTGTGTGTGTGTGTGTGTGTGTGTGTGTGTGTGTGTGTGTGTGTGTGCGCGCATGCGCGCGTGAGTATGCTAATGTATATGTTTTACACATTAAGAAAAAACATGCATAAACCACTAAACCAATTCATTTTGGACGGAGCTTGTCTCAAAGATGAATCCGTCAAATCCTGTGACGGATTTGTTGATCAGATCAGGATCAAAGGAGGTGTTCAGAATCTGTGCAATATCGGCAGAGGTCTGCGCGCTCCCTAGAGCATTTCTAGTTATTCATGTGTCTGTCTGCATGCATGTACTGTCTTAAAGTCACAGAGTCAAGAACAGAGTCACAGAGTCAAGAACAATCATCTAATCGGTGCGTAAACGACACTCAGACTTTAATCATTCAAAATGAGGTAAATCTGACAAAACATACGGCTGAAACCGCTTTTCTGCTCGGAAGGACGTGTACAGTCGAAATGGATGATGTCTCTCAAATTCTTGATATATGAAGTCTCACAAGAACTGAACTTCGTGAGTTCAAGAAAGTATTAAGAATTAAGAATGAGAAACCTGACCCCCCCCCCCCCCCCCCCCACACACACACACACACACACCGCACTTTCCCCCCTCACACACACACACACACACACACACACACACACACACACACACACACACACACACACACACACACACACGCATGCACGCGCACACACACACACACACACACACACACACACATGCAAGCAAACAAACCCTCCCCCCCACCCCTATCTCTCTCTTTCTCTCTTTCTCTCTCTCTCTCTCTCTCTCTCTCTCTCTCTCTCACACACACACACACACACACACACACACACACACACACACAGACGCGCGCGCGCGCGCGCCGCACACACACACACACACACACACACACACACACACACACACACACACACACACACACACACACATGCACGTGCATGCGAACGCACTCGAGTCTGATACAACATAAAAATTGACGCTAGGAGGGGAACGGAAAAGGAATGGCAGAGAGAGAGAGAGAGAGAGAGAGAGAGAGAGAGAGAGAGAGAGAGAGAGACAGACAGACAGACAGACAGACAGACAGACAGACAGACAGAAAGACAGAAAGACAGAAGCAACGAAACATAGATATGAAAAGAGATAGACGAGCAATCCCACAAGCATACCTTGTGTGTGATCTTGGCTCCCAGCAAAGGTTTGGCGATGACAACATAGCGGTCAACGGAAATAGCGGTCAGCAGGTACATGGACGTCAGACCCAGGAAAAAGACAATGAAACCTGCACGGCAGATCCCAAAATCATCACACCACAAGGACATCATCAAACAACGTCCCTCATGTGTACATGAAGGGTCTGAGTGTGCTTCACGTTTTCTGACCAACATCAGGTGTCTGTAACACTCGGGCCTGGCTTGACACGAGGACAGAAAAGAATTGGCCAAGGATGTTGCCGATGTTGACCCCCCCCCCCCCCCCCCACCCCCCCCCCCCCCCCCCCCCCCAAAAAAGGAGCGCAAAGCATGACCCTGTTATGTCCCGTGGTGTTACATTCATCAGACTCATAATGAAACAGAAAAAAGAAAGAAAGAAAGGAAAGAAAGAAAAAAGACAGAAAGAAAGAAAGAGAGAGAGAAAGAAAAAAAAAAAGAAAAAAGAAAAGAAAAGAAAAAGAAAAGAAAGAAAGAAAGAAAGAAAGGAAAAAGAGAGAAAGAAAGAAGAAAGAAAGAAAAAGAAAGAAAAAAGAAAGAGAGAAAAGACAATTCTATGGCCCCTCATGGTGGGCTGTGGTGGTGATCACAGTTTTGATTTCATTCTCCACAGTCATGTCGAAGATGAGTTGGTGTCCGTCTGGAATGCCGATAGACTCTTGGGGACTGTCGTGGAATGAATGCACGAGGTACAACCGTCTGCTGTGAGATGATCACTCACTCTGATTTTGAGGCCTAGTCATTGATGTCAGTAGTGACGGGTTTAGTGGGTTGTGTTCACGCAGTTAAGACACAACCTAGTTGTTAACTTCAACGCGGTGACGGCCCTGATATGGCCCTTTTGCGGTCGGCTGGGCTATAAGCAACATTACCATGACCTGTACTTAAAACAGGAAAAGAACGGGTGCCACGAAACACTATCGACGTCTCATCGTGGTAGTGCAGTATCTCCTCAGGCGGGTTCCCTCACATTGGCCTGATGTCGATTGCTCCCCGTTGTCCGCCAGTGCTGCTGTTACGACTGGATGAAGCTAGACAGGGCTGTGTGTGGAACCCAGCGGAATGAAGATTGTGGGAATTGTGGAAATAACAACATCGGGAAAGCATGCTAAACGAGACAGACATAAGGAACGAATCAAGCCATTGACTCACAAAGAAACTATGCAACTGACTCACACAGAAACCTGTGTGGCAGATTAGACAGGTGTCTGATCAATAACACAGAATACACCGTGAGATGCGTTATGTACACTGGCCCTGAGTGAGACAGACCCAGCGTCATTAGATCTGGAAACCAAATAACTGAATAATATGTAGGTAAAGCGCTCATGGTATATAGTATTATCATTACCATCGTTTGAGCGTAATGGTCACGGCGTAACTGTTATGGAAGTCGACGTCTCTATATACACATGGAAGCACACACACACACACACACACACACACACACACACACACACACACACACACACACACACAACAAAACAAAACAAAACAAAAAAAAACGGAGAAATAAGGTTTGCACGTTTTTCTTCAGGACTCGCCCACATACGCCAGCTTACTTTCTTACGACTTTTGCGCCCCACAAAAAGTCAGCATGCATGATTAATATGATAAACGAACAAGCACCAGCCACCATGTCGAAGTGGTTAGCATCGTGGACTCACGGCTGGGAGATCGTTGGTTCAATTCCAGTCAGAGCCTTTTATTTGTGGGATTTGTCTGCCGCGACCGGCTCTAAATCAGAGCTGAGTTTTCTATGGACTCGGCTGAAAAGACTGGAACCACACAGTCGAGTTTCATCACTAAATGGATGCATCCCTAAGAGTGTTGCTCAAATTTCCTGACCAACAGTGCAGATTTCTGTATCTCTCGGGCCTGGTTGACGCCGGGATATATCACGAAAGTAAGCGTAGAGATCAGCCCTGTCATGCAGTCTCAGACCGGAATGGAAATCCTTAGCATCATCATCCTTCATCCTCATCCTCATCCTCGATCAGCAGCAATTAAAAAAAAAAAAAAAAAACTTGGTTCTATGGTCCTTCATGCCTCGCTCTCATGGTAACCTCAGTTTTGATTGCTTCTCACCACGTCTATGGCCTTGCCTTGATTCTGTCAGGGTTACCAGTATCAGCAAATTCGTTGGACGGACGTGGTGGCCCCCCCTCCGGAGGAGAACTCACTTATGCTGGCTCTGCGACTAAGCATTAATTGTCATCAGTCTTATACATTAAGCACCTTTAAGCGTATGTGGGCGAGTCCTGAAGAAAAAAGTGGGTGGTGTCCTGTGCATGTTGGATCAGAACAAACACTACTGAACACTGCTGAAAGGACTCTGTCTCCTCCGGTGGTTTGCCTCTTGACGACTTGACATTGACTGTTCCCTGTGGATCGCCGGCGCCAGGGCTGTGACTGTGGATGAGGGTTCGGAACATTTGGCGTTGCTGCAATGCCGCTGAGGTGGCTCACAACATGTGGCTTGGCTCCCCTTGATTGTCAAGTCTGATGAAGCAGTCAAGAGAACATGATTGACACCAGGAAATGGGATGATTTGGGGGGGGGGTTTGCCACGTGTAATGTCTTCATCAAGGGAGGTCACTCTAACGACTGTCACAAACAGCGATTGTTTTTTTTTTTTGTTTGTGTGTTTTTGTTTGTTTTTTTTTTTTTTTTTTTTTCCTTTTTCATTTTTTTTAACTTTTTTTGGTCATTTTAATGTTTTACTTACTTTTGCAACATTTTATTAAAGATTTACGTGTACGACCAGGCCGGGTTAGTGTTAGCTTCCGGGAGATGCGCAGAGGACAGAATTCCATAGAACGCTGATTGACTGTCACCGTAACATTTGGCCTGTTTCTCACTCTCGAGGACAGAACAGAACTGCCGAGGATGTTGCCGATGTTGACAAACGATGTGGCAACTTTGTCTTTGTTCTCCGTCTCTGTCGCATCCATGCATTCCTCTATCGCAGATCTGATCAGTGAAGCGTCTCTACCTGGTGGCAGGACCGCTCATTTCTCTACCTGTCGCGATGGATGAGCCTGCATACTTGTCCTGCCCACCGCCGTGTTTTTATCGAGAACTTGGGCAAAGCACCTTACAGTGTTAACTGAACACACACACACGCGCGTGCACGCGCGCACGCACGTGTGAACACACACGCACGCACACACACACACACACACACACACACACACACACACACACACACACACACGCACGCACGCACGCACGCACGCACGCACGCACGCACACACACACACACACACACACACACACACATCCACACATCTGTACACCAACAAAAGAAAGAGAAGAAGTGACTAGAGGGGCACTCAGGAGAGCGCAGACCTGTGCCAAAGTCAAACGGATCCTGGATCCGCCCTTTCATTTGGATCGGCATCATGGACTCCCACCAATATGTAGGAGTTCGTCGCTGGGCCTGATTCAACCTTTCCATTAAGTTTCTGAGGGGGGAAAAAAACCGATCGAGTAGTTCGTAGTCTTCATAAATGGATCCAGTGTCTGTCCCTTTGATCCGGATTCGCAGCACAGGTCTGCACCACAGTTGAATGGATTTCTCCTTGGGCTACGCTCCGTCTGTCCATCACGAGTGTGTACATAGAGTTTTGGGGTATCTTGTGACGCTCCACAATAACAAAGAACATTTCTACTTCAGCACAACACACATCAGCTGGCACGTCTCTTGTTTGCTATCCCCCACCCTCCTCCCGCATCCTAACCTTGTCCTCCATCCTACCCCCAATCCCCGTCCTCTCCTGCCCCTACCTTCCTCTCTCTCTCTCTCTCTCTCTCTCTCTCTCTCTCTCTCTCTCTCTCTCTTCTCTTCTGTTCTCTCTCTCTCACTCCACTCCTCTCTCTCTCTCTCTCTCTCTCTCTCTCTCTCTCTCTCTCTCTCTCTCTCTCTCTCTCTCTCTCTCTCTCTCTCTCTCTCTCTCTCTCTCATTTCGGGAAGAACATTTTATTATGCAAATATTTCATTCCATAATTTCAGCATATGCGCCGGGTGCGTGTGTGTTCTACTTTTGTTCTTGACCTCATTGCAGATAGGTCGGTGGCCTTTGCAATTAAACTGTTTGAGTTTGAGTCTTGAGTTTGAGTCTCTCTCTCTCTCTCTCTCTCTCTCTCTCTCTCTCTCTCTCTCTCTCTCTCTCTCTCTCTTCTCTTCTCTTCTCTTCTCTTCTCTTCCTCCTTCCTCCTCCTCCTCCTCCTCCTCCTCCTTCTCCTTCTCCCCATCCCATCCATGCACATACCAACGAATCGGCGCATCAGTATGCCTGCGTCTGCCTACCCCGCTCCTGTCTCGCTCTTCACAATGCATAGATACATCCTAACCTCATTCAAACAATCTACAGATAAAAAGCAACTCTGAGGGACAAGGGGGATGGGGGGGGGGTCATGAAATTAGGTAAACGATTGCTTGAGAACATTTTTTTTTTTTAAGTGAGAGAGATGAATTGAGATGGACAAGAAAAGATAGTGAGTTTCTTGTCCAGGAAAGAAAAGACATCGAACTGAACGACAAATGAAGAACGCCTTCCAAATGCCTCACTCTGAACATCAACTACGTAGTGACAATCGTGAAAATCTCGGTTTGATGCACCCTCAGGAAACCAGCATCCCGATCCGACACCACTTGTCAGACTCTGGCCTGGAACCGGCAGGAGACTGGGAAGGGGGAATAATCCAGAAACTGCTGGAGAAGAGACACTGAGGCATTCCTCAAGGAGAAGGGAAACAACTGGATGAGGGCAGAAAAAAAAAAACAGCTCCAAGACATCTCACTGAAGATCAATTATCGCTATTTTATTAACTGATCGGATTAATGTCATTATGAATCAGACCGAAATGTTTTACGTTCATTTCTGCTTTGTTTTGTTTTGTTCTGTTTTATTTTGTTTTGGTCTGTTCTTTCTTTTGCCTTTGCCGCTGTGTGAAAGTCGCTCCTAACATGTCGGTCAGGTCGGACACTTTGTCGGTGATATACTTTTTCGCGGATGAAGACACAATATGGAGAGATAAAAGATGATGAACATCGTTTCATGTATCTCCATCAATGCTCTTTGTTCGCAAAACCTTTGGGCGTGGTGATGTTGTCTTGTCTTTTTTGTAGGATCCTCAACTGTCTGTTTTCTGGCAAATCCCCCCCCCCCCCCCCCCCCCCCCCCCCACACACACACCCCCCCGACCTTTCTTTTTGTTTTTGTTTTTGTTGGGGCTCTGTCCTATACTCCCACTTTTCAAGCACTACTTTCCCGTACCTTTTCGTCTATCAGGGATTCCATTCTCCCGTTTCTTTCTATTTCAAAACACACAAAAAAAAAACACAAACCAATGTCAGGTAGGCACTCAAGTCTGACCAGTGCCTTGGGCTAATGCGTAGGTCAGACATCTGCTAAGTCGTAGCCACGAGACCCTCTTCTTAAATTCTCTCATTTCAGTTGTTAATTCATTTATCCATCAGCTTCAAATCATGCGTAGTGTGGTCTCAAAACTCAGCGGATGTGGTGTAGCGTATATGGACTAGTCCGCATGCAGTGACGCCTCCATAATGAAAATGAAACTGAGACTTTTTTTTTTTTTTAATGAAACTGAAACTGAAAATTTCCATTCTGTTCTCATTCCCTTGTTTTCCGTTGTTGTTGTTGTTGTTGTTGTTGTTGTTTTCAAGTTTTCAGGATAGTCCTCACTTGGGTATCTAACCCAGGTCTGGGGGGGGAGGGGGGGAGGTGGGGAAGAACACTGGCTTGCTAGCAGAACAAACAGACGACACTAAGTTACGACTTTTTGAAAGTTTTCTTCCAGTAGTGCCTACGATTTGCTTTGCTTTACAGGCAAACAAAACTGTGCGAGCCAAAACACGACCATTGGAGACAAGCAGAAAACCCCAAAAACACCGAGCTGACAACGAGTGACTCTCACCTTCTATGATGCAGCCGAGACGCCCGTACAGCCAGCGCCCGGACCAGGCGGACGTCATGGGGGTGAAGGTCCCCAGAAAGGACATGCCCAGGTCGCAGACGTTGAGCGACATGACGAACATGTTGGTGGGGGCGAGCGGAGCTTCTTGTTGCGGGCGAAGACCACCAGGCAGAGCACGTTGAGCAGAGTGCCGAAGACCCAGACGATGGACAGCAGGAAGGCCACCACCGTGTAGCCCAGGTCTGAGATGCGGTGGGGGTAGTTGACGTAGGGGTCTATCGGGGTGGTGATCCCCTGGGGCCCCCCGTCCAGGGTGAGGAGTGGGGAGGATAAGTTGAGCATGGTGAGGTGAGCTGCAGGCTCCTTGAATGGTAAACGCTAATCATGTTAATGATGATGATGATGATGATGATGATGATGATGATGATGATGATGATGATGATGATAACACAGCAACACTCCCAACAAAGCATAAGCACACAAAGAGTTTTTTTTTTTCTTTTGGAAATCCTTTCATTTTCCTGGAAGAAGGAAATTAACAAACGTTGTTTGTTTTCCTCAAAATGAAGCCATGAGATGACTTCAGGTCCGATCTGAGGTGAACTATGTGCTGATCACTGCATCCTAGATATATGGGCAGTAAACAAAGCATCTGCTGTGGCATCTGCTGTGTGGCCTCTGCTGTGGCATCTGCGATGTTGCTTGTATGCAGTAAAACGGAGGATCACGGTTCAAAGCAAAAACGGGGGCAGGAATAGCTCAGTGGTAGAGAGCACCGGACGCGTAAGACTGGTGATTCTGGGGTTGCGGGTTCGAATCTCCGCACGGCCGTTTTGGTACCGGCGGATTTTTCCCCCTCGGAGTTAACATTGGTTCTGACTCCATCTTCCATACAGTCCTTCGAATGAGACTGTAAACCGAGGTTCCGTGTGTGAACGCACACATAACATCTTGCACGCACACGTAAAATCCCATCACCAACTTTCGGAAGAGAAGGCCAGTTTGGCCGTTGGTATGGATGACACGTGACACATAGCATGCACCTTCCCCGAAGTTGTAGTATGGCTGACTAACTGGCGGGATAAAAAAAAAAAAAAAAGAAGACGACCACACACACTAAACTCCACTCTTATGATTTTGAGCGTTACGTTTCTGGCATACCTTATCAAATTGATAGCGCCGTAGTTCTGTTCGTGCTGGAAATTTCCTGTCTATGGAAGGGTGGCGACAATTAACTGAGTCCATGACGAAGGGCTCTCGCCAGTGTGCCAAACTTGGCCGCAGGTGGCAGGATATCAGTTACGCACCCCCCCCATTTTCAAAAGTTCTGCAGCTTTGTGGTCGATGCCTGCAGCCTTGACATACTTCAGCGATTTCCCTGCTGCTGCGACTTTCTTCACAGAGTTTGGGAAAAGCATTCTTGTGTGATAAATCTTGTACTGTTAACATTCTTGGATTCCCTTTACTCTGTTCGTTATATAGTTCAGAGCAACATCCAATCCGCCTTTTTTTAACGTCTCCTTGCATGGGACAGTTGTCATCTTCGTCCTGCAAGTTGCTCGCTTTGCTTTGTTTCTGTCTTGTCAAAACATTTACAAACTTCAAAGCTTTCTCTTGTATTGTTGTTGTGTGAGGATTTTTCTCAGTGTCTTCACACATTGGTTTTCGCTTCAGCTTTCCTGTGCATTCTTTACTTGTTGATGATTCTGTTGTTTCCATAGCGTTGCATTTGTTGTGCTCATTCTTCTTCAACGGTTTTTAAGCTTCTAGCATCACAGATCTCCAGGATAATCTTCTTGTTTGTCATCCATGACTTCCATTTCCTTCGGCTTTTTTTTTTTTTTTTTATTAGCCTTCACCTCCATTACTTTTTTGGGTATTTTCCCCTTTTTTTTTGTTTTTTTCTTTCCTTTTTGTTCTTGTGAAGGCAATCTTTTATTCTCTCTCTCTCTCTCTCTCTCTCTCCTCTCTCTCTCTCTCTCTCTCTCTCTCTCTCTCTCTCTCTCTCTCTCTTCTCTTACATGTCCATTTGTATGAATTTCTACAATGGATGTAGTGGCGAACTTTCAGTGTTATTTTATGATATAAAAAGTCTGGGTTTTCTGTTTGACATAATTAATGTATGGTGCACTTCCTCATTCATTCCGTTTGACTGTTAGTCTCTTGTCTGCGTGCCTCGTTCGCTCGCTCTGGTATAATTTCCTTCGGCTTATTCTGAGCTCCTCCGCTGCTGTTTCAGTCACAAACTTGGTTGCTGTAGGTTGTGCATGCTTCAGGGTCTGCTTCCAGCAGTGTAAGTGAGATGGATTTTTCCTCCCAAGGCCTCTTGGAGTTCTTTACTATTCTCGATCACCTTTCAGTTCGTCAAGATTGAGTTTGATACGGCTGTTGTGAATTCAAGACGGCCGATCTTCGTTACCAAGATCATCACCGTACTGAGATGCAACACTCTTTCTAGCGGGATCGTGACTAACCCTCTCGAGTGACACCATTCAATATTACAGTGGTGTAAATTCATGCCCCCACATCAGACTGTGACGGTCACCAGGTTAGAAAGTTCTATACTCCGCTTCACACGTTCTTCAAGAAGGTTGACAAGAAAGACATTCCCATCGTTCAAGATGGCTGGATTGTCAGGGGTGGCACAATGCCCAAGAAGACTGGAGGCATTTTCCGCTGTTGCTGTTGTGATGAGGCTGCAACTGACGGGTGGACTCCGCCCTCTCTAAGACTGGCCAGGAACAAAGACTTGGTTCTCCCCAACACCCTCGGTGAGCTCAAAGAATCCGGTGATGGACACGGCCCACTCCCCAAGCGGTCAGTCTCACAGCCAGCCAGACTATAGTCTTGTAGAGAACCGAAACAGGTTTGGCATCAACAAGACGAACAAAAGGACAATTCCAGGAGATGACCTTGGTAATGACCAAGACCTTGTCGTGAAGAGAGAGAGAGAGAGAGAGAGAGAGAGAGAGAGAGAGAGACAGACAGACAGACAGACAGACAGACAGACAGAGACAGAGAGAGAGGTTATACATTAGTTAATGTAAGGCTAAAATGCTAATCAGCAATTTGACTGCTCAGACATAAACCCTGCCGTAAGCACCCTGTGTAACCCTTACTTCTTCAAACGCCATTTGCCAAATGACCCGCCAGCCTCCTCGTCTATCGAGCCGACCAGGGAGTCCGTCACTGTCGTTAGTGTATGTAGTAACATAGCGTTCCGAATCACAATGGATACCAGCAGATTACTCATGGAACAATGGTACTTGTGATTGGCGAAGTGTCATTGCTTGGAGGTCGACTGTACAGATGGACATTGGTTATAATGCCGTATGAAATATACACTGGAGGCCAGAGTGTGACGATGTAATGTGCATGAGCAACAAAGATAAAGTTAGTCCATACTTTCGTGTTTTCGTGAGCGTTAAGTGACTGTGAAGAGTGTGTGTGTGTGTGTGTGTGTGTGTGTGTGTGTGTGTGTGTGTGTGTGTGTGTGTGTGTGTGTGTGTGTGTGTTTCTTCTAAAGGATTCTCCACTTCCATGTCATCGAAGTTTTAATGTAAGTGAGTTGCAAAGAACAGAACAGGACTAAGAAAGGCTTCTTTTAATCCGGCCAGGTCTAGATATGAGAACGTGGAATTGTGTATACTGAAATTAGGCTGAACAGTTTCTGAGGCTGACCCAGACATAATGTGTCCATAAGCACTCATTAATTGTTATCAAAACATATCGTTCAATTGAGATCCGCCTACTTCGTTATGATCAGATTCTGTCAGACTCAATATTTTTGTATGTAGGCTGTCGTTAGAACCACACCTATAGAAACACAGGTAAGAGATCTTATTGAATTTTTACTGGCGGAGTTAAAAAGTGTCAATTTATAATTGATTGAGTAGAGTGAGTATGCATGCAGGAATAATTTTCTAGCTTGAAAATTCAGAAGTGCTTTTTCTGTTCGATTTGCACTCTTGTCTGGAAACCGTTTTTCAGAAGTATTAATATGAGGAGCCCAAGACAGATTGTTACCAATAATTATGACTGGAACTCAATTTTCATTATTATCTTATTCTGATCCTGATAAAGACAGAAAGAGTGGTTTTATATTCTGATGTCTTTGTCATGTTCTCATGAGCATGATTTTCATCATCTTATTTAGGTTTTGACGTCATTTATATCACACCATTGACTTTTGGGGTGGTGACTAAAACACATAATGTAGTAACTTATAGATTCTTGTATGGGTATAATATCACCACACAAACACATTTACAGATTTCTTCAACATGAAGAGGGAGATCGCCCACGCGCGAAAAAAAAGAGGAGTGGGCCTGAAATCGAGCCCTGAAGTATATCAGATCTAACAACACATATTTGGCGTCGAAGAGCTAAGACTGACATTTGGTTGATACGAAATGGTGAAATCGGTTGAAATGTGTTTTCTGCTATGCCACATAACCTTAACTTTTTGTGTAATAACTTGTGGTCTCTTGTGACAGTTGATACCAAAAGTCCTTGCAAAATCAACCACCAAGACTACACATACAACATTCTGTACATAAATGTTCAGAGAGAGAGAGAGAGAGAGAGAGAGAGAGAGAGAGAGAGAGAGAGAGAGAGATTGCTATTTTTTCATACCCAGCATTTATTAATTACATACAGTCAGCCACTACCACAAAGTGATTAAAATATTTATACACTACAGATGTTAATTGTAAATCATTGTATCATACTGAACAGCACAAGATAAGAATCGCCGAAGACATTTAGTAAGCTGCATCAACTTGAATCCTATTGTTTTATAAAAACTTTATAGAGAAGAGAAAATTGCTTTACACTGAAATGCCATTTACTTGTTACATGATAGTGACTGTATTTCATTCAAACTGTTTTTATATGATGATACGCTTGTTCTTTCTTTCAATTATTTTAGTTTGGTAAATCGTTTCCCGATTTATACTGGTATTTTTTTTTCCAACTTTGCGTTAGTGTGTGATACTGTTATTCACATTTGCGTCATTTGTTTGTTATTGTCAATCGATTCTTTTAGTTCGGTAAATCGTTTCCGATTTATACTGGTATCTATTCCCAACTTTGCGTTAGTGTGCTTCATTTGTTTGTTATTGTCAATCGCCACCCTTCAAATAGAGGTTTTGCCTTGATGAGTAAATCTAAAAAGTAATAAACTATTTTTTTTTGTCCCGGCGCAAGCTAAAATACTGCACTATCTCACATTCAGAAGCCCCAGCAAACAACCGTTTATTCAACTTTGACCTAAATGACTCAGAAGCGATATACGCTGATCGTTTACGACAGACCTACCTGGATCAGTCCACTGACTGTGTTGGATCGTTCTGCACGTGAGATCCGGTGTAGAAGTCCTGTATAGCGAGACGATCGCTTCCCACGGGTTGAGCACTTCTCCTTGGCTGACACCAACGCAGCTATGGACGTGAACCTGCAAGTCCAGCGAGCCTGCTGTGTTGATGACCAGTAACTGTCCATTTTATAGTACCAATAGGCCACTCTCAAACAAAGTCGGTACTTAATTAGCCAATGGCAGGCAGCCGGCTAATTAATGATGGCTTTTCAGAAGGTGTGCGTATGACAGAGAGAGAGAGAGAGAGAGAGAGAGAGAGAGAGAGAGAGAGAGAGAGAGAGACTGTGGTAGGAGATCAGCCTAATACATAATTATTGTTACCCAAACTGGTCTGGGGGCAATAAATAAATGATTACAGGTCAAAGGTATAAACTCAAGTAACAGGAACATTCGGATAACTTATGCCTATAGCTAACGTTATGAACACACTGAAATGAAGACAACACACATACTAGTAAAAAAAAAAAAAAAAAAGCAACAACGAATTAGAAAGATGCTGAACAATTAAGCAAGAGAGAGAGAGAGAGAGAGAGAGAGAGAGAGAGAGAGAGAGAGAGAGAGAGAGAGAGAGAGAGAGAGAGCGACCAACTGGAATGGGGTATCCACACATTCAATTACATGAAATTAATGTTCAGGATAATTTGTCATTCCGCAGTAAATCGTGCCAGCAATGTTAGTGTGTTTCTCGAGGCTTGATCAAAACAGCACCAGAATCCTGATGAGCTATCCCGATACAGTTTAGAACAAGCCGTTAAGGGAAACCCTGTAATACTACAGTCACCAAGAAATTTCCTTGGGATAAGTTTAAGGGTCAATTCTCTTTGAGGGCTAGGCCACGAAACACAAAGTGTGTCGCTTACCGCGTGCAAACTGGTTCAGTTTAACCGTGGTTTGTTTATTCCTACATCTAGAAGTGATTTGGGCTATTTCCCTGCGCAAGTCGAAGTTTCACTTTGCTTTTCAAATGCAGGTGCACATTACATCATAACTAAGTCAGGGCACCTTGAACAGGACTTTGAACTGGACTTAAGTGTAACTTCTATAAAATCACATGATGAGAGAGAGAAGGGGGGGGAGGAGAGAGAGAGAGAGAGAGAGAGAGAGAGAGAGAGAGAGAGAGGGGGAGAAAGAGGGAGAGAGAGAGAGGATGGATGGATGGATGGATGGATGGATGGATGGATGGATTGATTGATTGATTGATTGATTGATTGATTGATTGATTGATCGATCGATCTTCAATAGTAGAAGGGACGATTTTACGCCGAGGCCTTGTCATGGCATCTATAGTCATGCACACTTCAGTACAAATCATTCCTACTGACAAATCAACATGACGTAGTCGTATTTCCATACCGAGAAGCAGACTCTTCATTAACGCAATAATGAAGTGATGAGTAGGCTAAGCGGAGGAACATAAACACAGAGAGAGAGAGAGAGAGAGAGAGAGAGAGAGAGAGAGAGAGAGAGAGAGAGAGAGAGAGAGAGAGAGAGAGAGAGAAGCCTCTTATGAGGGGATGGTGTAATCAAATATTACGCATCAAATGAAAAGCACGTAAATAGAACAGAGAACAGAACAAAGCGATATACACATGCACATGAATATCCAATCAACTACAAAAAAAAAAGGTACTCCTGATCTTCAAAACTTTGTACAGCTAGTCTCTAAACGCTTGCTTGTCAACATCATCCTTAGGAGACGACATTAACATAGTCAGTGTGAATAAGAAAGATTTCCCGAATATTTTGGAGGTTTGAAACGGTTTCTAAGTGTGTTAAATGCAGAGCAACAAAACACAAACAGAACTTACTTTCTTTAGAACTTTCGCTTAAACGACAAATAAGATCTTTATCTTCATGTTTTCTGTAACAATGATTGTGTACCAACCGATCAAAATTCCTAAAACTACGCCTCGTTATGGCACGTTTTAAATGCCTATCCGTATGGACTGTTACATAAATGTCTATCCGTATGCACTGTAAAACAAACGCCTATCCGTAGGCACTGTAAAACAAATGCCTCTCCCGAATGCACTGTTAAACAAATGCCTATCCGTATGTACTGTTAAACAAATGCCTATCCGTATTCACTGTTAAATAAATGCCTATCCGTATGCACTGTTAAACAAATGCCTATCCGTATGCACTGTTAAACAAATGCCTATCCGTATGCACTGTTAAACAAATGCCTATCCGTACTCACTGTTAAACAAATGCCTATCCGTATGTACTGTTAAATAAATGCCTATCCGGATTCACTGTTAAATAAATGCCTATCCGTATTCACTGTTAAACAAATGCCTATCCGTATGCACTGTTAAACAAATGCCTATCCGTATGCTCTGTTAAACAAATGCCTATCCGTATGTACTGTTAAATAAATGCCTATCCGGATTCACTGTTAAATAAATGCCTATCCGTATTCACTGCAGTGCCTATCCGTATTCACTGTTTAATAAATGCCTATCCGTATGCTCTGTTAAATAAATGCCTATCCGTATGCACTGTTAAATAAATGCCTATCTGTATGCACCGTAAGAAAATAATGCCTCTCTGTATGCACTGTTAAATAAATGCCTATCTGTATGCACTGTTAAATACGCTGGTAAACGTTGTTGCTGCTGTAACCATCAATATCATCACTACCATCGTGCTTATAATTACTATTGTCCTATTGTTACTAATCCTATCATCAGCTAAAGTAATAATAGAAGTAGTAGTTGTTCTTGTACTAATAGTCGCAGTTGTTGTACTAGTAGTACTCATACATACTTTTGAAAAAATGTGTTATTAAAAAAGAGAGAGGAGGGGGGGGGGGGGGGGGGGAGAGACAGCTCTGTGTGATGTGTGTGTGTGTGTGTGTGTGTGTGTGTGTGTGTGTGTGTGTGTGTGTGTGTGTGTGTGTGTGTGTGTGTGTGTGTGTGTGTGTGTGTGTGTGTGTGTGTGTGTGTGTGTGTGTGTGTGTTGTGTGTGTGTGTGTTTGTGTGTGTGTGTGTGTGTGTGTGTGTGTGTGTGTGTGTGTGTGTTTTGCGCGCGCACACGCGTATGTCCGTGTGTGTTGTGTGTGTGTGTGTGTGTGTATGTCTGTGTGCGTGTGTGCATGTTGGTGTATGTGTGTGCGTGTGTGTGTGTGTGTATGTGTGTGCGTGCGTGTGTGTGTATGTGTGTGCATATGTGTATGTGCGTGTGTGTGTGTGTGTGTGTGTGTGTGTGTGTGTGTGTGTGTTTGTGTGTGTGTGTGTGTGTGTGTGTGTGTGTGTGTGTGTGTGTGTGTGTGTGTGTGTGTGTGTGCGCGCGCACATGCGCTTGTGTATGTGTGTACCTGTGTGTGTATGTGTGTGTGCCTGTGCGTATGTATGTATGTGCGCGTGCGCGTGTGTGTGTGCGCGCGCGCGCGCGCGCGCGCGCGTGTGTGTGTGTGTGTGTGTGTGTGTGTGTGTGTGTATGTGCCTGTGCGTGTGTATGTGAGTGCACGCGTGCGCGCGCGCGCGCGCGTGTGTGTGTGTGTGTGTGTGTGTGTGTGTGTGTGTGTGTGTGTGTGTGTGTGTGTGTGTGTGTGTGTGTGTGTGTGTGTGTGTGTGTGTGTTCGGAAAGTGCTGCTAAATAAACCATCACTCATTGATCCCGTCTTTTCCTTTCCACCTACTATAACTATTTTAAATTTTATCATGTCTATCATAATCATGATGATCATCATTACTCTCACTACTATCGTCATTTTCATTACCATTATTACCACTCTCTCCCTGCTCCAGCACTACTGTTATTGTACATAAGAGCTGGATAGTTGGTACAAAATCAACAGACATTTTCTGGTGTTTAGGCTTTAGGGTTGTACTTACTGCTTTTCTCGGGAGGCCTGACTCGCGGTGCGTTAAAAAATCAAAACATGGACAATTTCACACAAGCTAGGCTAGCATGCACTTTACCCATTTTGAACTTAACTTACTAACACTTCATTTATTACTGCGAGGTGCAGTATCCATTGCTCCTCATCCTGTGGGGATGTTGTTTTGTTGGAACCGGACAATTTTGTCGACATGTGTTATGATCGATATGCAGGGGGGTTTCTGATGACGAATGTGTGAAACTTTCTCAGTGTAGCCTTCTCTCGCTTTCGGCTCAGGCTACAAACACGCGCGTATGCACGCACGCAGGCACGCACGCATGCGCACACACATACACGCGCGCGCGCGCCCCACGCACGCGCGCACGCACGCACACACACATACACATTCCGCTCATGTAACAGCAGGTATTATGAAAAGATTCTCTCTGGTGAAAGGTAGCACAGGCCTGACTGAATGGTCATGTCGCAAAGAGGTGCACGGGATGAGAAGATTCTAATCTCTTCTTTGGCTTTATAGAGCGTAGCACCAGTAAGTATTTTTGTCTTGAAGCCGGTAACGGTAAATCGCAATGTCTATATGTGTGTGTGTGTGTTTGGGTTTTTTTTTTTTTTTTTTTTTTTTTTTTTTGTTGTTTCTTCTATTTCAATTTATTTGATTTTGTTTGTTTGATTTTATTTATTGCCTCTGATTTAATTTTTGTTTTCTATTATTTCATCACATTTCTTTTTTATTTCTCCCTTTTTTTATGCGTGGAAGAGGGGGGGTAATGGAAGACAGGGGCGGATAAAAAAAAAGGAGGGGGGTCGGGAATGTGTGGAATGGGGGGTGGGTTGGGAGGAGGGAACATGGGGGGAGGGGGGGGGGCAGAAGATACATGGAAGGGTTGACGGTTGGGGGGGGGGGGGGGGGGGGGGGGGGGGGGGGGGGGGGGGGGGGAGGGGGGGGAGGGCGGAGGGGTCAGTATATCATGTATAATGTCGACGTCATTTCATCATTGATCGTTGATGCGGCTCATATGAAACAAAACAAAAAAAAAAAAAGAAGAAAATTGACAGATCATTGAATAGCTGACCAAAATGAATGTTAATTCACCCAAACATCTGTTTGAATCATAAGCTGCATTAAAAAAAAAAGTAGGCTACAAGATAGAGAGGCAGGCCATTCACAAACGACGGATCGGAAAAATGCGGAGTAAACAAGAAGGCGAGTGAGAGTGCGGTGAATCGGGCTCTTTCGGTTCATTTCAGATGGAACCGTGACCACATGCACATGCAGCTCTTCACTAATGAAGGTGAAACAATAAACGGAAGGGGGTCGGGGGGGTGGGATGGGGGGGGTGGGTGAACGGGATTCTGATGGGTTTCGTTTCGGAGGTAGCCTGGATTTGTGCTGCTTGATGAGAGAGCAGATCGTCTCATGCGTCTCAGAAAAAAAAAGAAAAGAAAAAGAAAAGAAAAAAAAAAACAACTTCTGTTGGTCGTCATCATCTAATGGAGTGAGAACTGAGCGGTTTCACCCTTCCACTTCTCTTCCCCTCCCACCGCTCCATCCCCTCTCCTCCCCCTCCCCCTCCCCCGCCACCCCATTCCACCTCCCTTTCCCCAACCTCCGAGCAAGAACATTCACCAATGCAACCCCCCCCCCCCCCCCCTTCCCACACCTTTTCCACCCTCCCTCTACCGGCACACGCACGCTCATGCACTCACTCACACACACAAACGCACACACGCGCGCGCGCACACGCGCGCGCGGACACACACACAGGCACACACACACACACACACACACACACACACACACACACACACACACACACACACGCACACACACACACACACATACACACACACACACACACAACACACACACCACACACACACACACACACACACACGCGCGCACGCACACACACACACACACACACACACACACACACACACACACATACACAACACACACACACACACACACACCACACCCACACAGAGCACAGCACAGCACAGCATGCAGAATGCCTCTGCAGGCACACCTGATGAACACTTCACGCATACGCACATGGTTCCTAGATCACGTCAATCATTCGCACATTCTCTGTTCCTATCATACAGTAACTTTACGTCATCCCCCCTCCCCACTTCCTCCCATCCCCCCCCGCTCTTCTCCTCTCCTCTCTCTCTCTCTCTCTCCTCTCTTTCTCTCTCGTCTCTCTCGCTCCTCCGCTCTTCTCTCTCTCTCTCTCTTCAGCTGTCTCTCTCGCTCTTTCGCTCGCCTCGCTCCCTCTCTCTCTCCTCTCTCTCTCTCTCTCGCGTCGTCTCCCTCTCTCTCTTTCTCTCTCTCTCGCTCTCTCTCTCTCTCTCTCTCTCTCTCTCTCTTCGTCTCTCTCCACATCCTCTCGCTCTCTCTCTCTTCTCTCTCTCTCTCTCTCTCTCTCTCTCTCTCTCTCTCTCTCTCTCCTCTTCTCTCTCTCTTTCTCTCCCTCTCGTCCTCTCTCTCCGTTCTCTCTCTCTCCCTGTCGCTCTTTCTCTCTCTCTCTTCTCTCTCGCTCTTTCTCTCTTTCTGTCTCTCTCGCTCTCTCTCCTCTCGTTCTCCTTCTATCATCTCTGTCTCTCGCTCTTTCTCGCGCTTTCCATCTCTTTTTCTCTCTTTCTCTCTCTCTCTCTCCTCTCTCTCTCTCGCTCTCTCTCTCTCTCTCTTTCTCTTCTCTTTCTTTCTCTCTTTCTTTCTCTAAAATCTCTCTCTCTCTCTCTCTCTCTCTCTCTCTCTCCTCTCCTCTCTCTCTCTCTCTCTGTCCGGACATTCCCCCCCCCCCCGATTTGACTGTCCGATACTGTCTTCCTATCAGAAGTAATCACTATATACATTTCACTGCATGCATCATTCCTTGCTTTGTGGTTTACCATCACACGACATCTGTGTAACTCACACACGTTTCTATCTTCATCCGACATTCTTTCCTTCTTCAATCATCAGATCGACCAGGGCCTTGTGACATCTTGTACGTTGAGATACATTTCTAAAACTACCACAGATACATGAAGAAAGGTGTTTTTCAAAATGAAATCCTCATTGTTTTAAGTAGGGGTGGCTACAGGCTATAAATGAACCAAAAGAGTAAAAGGAAAGTCACTACGCCGTCAAGTGAATGGAAGCAACAAGTTACAGAACAGTCGCAATCGCAACGCGTTTCGTCCTACTGGGCTACTCGAAGCAGAGGGCAGGGGAGGGGGGGAGGGGCAATAAGAACGAATATTAGATTGTTTACTTCATTTATTTTCACGCATGCAGCTGCTTTTTTTTTCCCCTTTATCCTTTTTTTTTCAACTTCTTGGTTTGAATAATTTATTTCGACTTTGCAGTCACATAGTTTTACAATAAATGTGAAAATTTGAACAACAACAAGCTAGTGCTTAAAATGTGTTCAAATGCTGCTTGGGTTATTGAACAACAGAGCTGACCACTCAGACTGTTCCATATCTTTTGATCTCCCTGCATCCTTAAATGGATCCTCAAGCATAGGCTCAAAGATTGTCCATTACATTTTATACTGTTTGCGTAGTGTTTTTAGTTTTCAACAACTTTTTTCCTCTCCACACTTTCGTTTTGTTTAATTCCACGACCCTTCGCTGGCTGCTTTGGGGGTGCTGTTAGATTCTTTTTCGAACCCTTGGCGGTCGGAACACCACAGAATTATGGACTGTGGTGTGTCTCTATCTGACGCCAAGAGCACAGACACAGTCAGCCGTGTCTCCCTGATGAGTCCGATCCAGCGGACGAAAGGCCTCGGAGCAGGCGATACATATAGATTTGCCTTCGACAGAGATTGCGATAGTTTTCCCTCATGCAGCTAGTGAAAGGGTTTTCATATTTATGATATACATTTTCCTATTTACTTCATCTTAATTTTTTTTTTTTCTTCAATTTCAAATCTTTGCTAAATCATTATTGTAATGATGGAAGAATTGTTACCTTTACGTTATTTGATAAAGCGATGAACAGTTTTGAATATTGCCTTCACATCGGAGGGATTATTTGCCACATTGTCTCTTGCTATAATCATAACACTATGAAACTTATCCATACGTGTATCTTTAGTTACTTACCTGTTCATTGACTTCTTTAACTTTTCCATTTGTGTATGTTAAGGTACTTTACCTATTCATAACTTGCTTGCATGCTTACACACATAATACAAACGCACACATTCAGAGAGAGAGAGTCTTTTTCTCCCCACTCTCTCTCTCTCTCTCTCTCTCAGTCCTCACCCCTCAGCACCACTCCAATACCCGCCACCCCCCCCCCCCCCCCCCCCCCCCCCCTTTTTTCACCTCATCTCATCTGTGAGATGGGTGGTCGCAGGAGAAGGTACAGCCCACAGACAGCCCAAGATGTGTCGTGAGCACGAACCGACAGGACACCGGAGAGAGAGCAGCCCAGCTTCGTTGTCCTGATGTGACCTCTCCCCTGCACTGACCAAGGCCGGGGGTGGAAGAAGCCACGTATGCAGAGATTCCAATCAACCATTGGCTGGGCTGAGGGGAAGGACACATACGCGCGCGCGCGCGCGCGCGCGCGCACACACACACACACTTCTGTGATCCAGTAAGGTTGTAAGGTTACGTATAACTACAATTGACTCCGATTGCTGAGAAAATCGAGGGAAGATAAATGTTTTGCTTTGTTACATCCTAGGTTTCTGTTATCAGAGGAAGCTCGCCCTCGGATATTAAAAGATTTTGAATCGCAAGTTTCTTACAACTGAGGTATGAGCACTAATTACACATTAAGCGTTCTCCTCTCTCTCTCTCTCTCTCTCTCGTCTCTCTCTCTCCGTATGCGAGTCTGTCAGCATGCGTGTATGCGCGCCTCTAGAGTGCGTGTTTGCGAGTTCTTGTCAGCATGCGTGTATGCGCGCATACGTGTGAGAGCGTGTACGTCCACACGCGCACAATCATTTCTTGTTTGATCTTGATGCCACGGTGTTTCTTGTTGTGACGCCAATCTATCAGTCTCTTCTTTATTTTGTGTCATAGTCAACAACAACAGAAGAAAAGATGATTAGGTCGCCCCATCCCTAATCCACATATATTGTGAAAGAGGATGATCATACATTTTGGTTTTTATTTTACTTGTCGATAGAGAGAAGTCTCTGGATCGTTTCGTCAAGATGCTGCCGAAGGTCATTATGAATTTGTGTAGACAAGTTTTTGAATGGCAAGTTTCTTTTTACAAACACCCCGAGGTATGAGTACTGATTACACATTACGCGTTCTCTCTCTCTCTCTCTCTTCTCTCTCTCTCTCCCGCCTCTCTCTCTCCTCTCTCTCTCTCTCTCTATGTATGTATGTATGTATGTACGCGTGCGTGTGTGTCAGCATGCGACCATTTTTGACCATGTACCACAAAGTCACTTTGACCTCGGACACAAGAGAAAACGTGTCGGTAATAGGTGTAGCCTCTTGCTCTCCAATAACGATTTTTTTATCCTACTATATTGCAGCATTGTCCACCAAAGTCACAAACTTGAGGACACATCTACAGTGTCCAGCTCATGGAACATCTGGCCTTTTCTTGTCATCTCTTCCCTGCCATTGTTTAGGCACGATTCCGTCCCCGCTCATTCGGTCGCCCCCGACCCCCCCCACCCCCACCAACACCCTCCACCCCCACCCCCGGCTTCTCCCTCCTCAGCCACATCCAGCCTCGGTACTGCTGCGGTCTCAGAGCCACCAGTTCACTACTAACAGGGGAGTGACCAATCTTAGGTCGCTTGAAGGCAACCCACCGGAGGAAATACTGCCCGGGTGCTGACTCACTTAGTGGGTGTTCTGTAGCCCACTATGCAACACCCCCACCCCCACCCCCACCCCCGCCCCCACCCCCACCCCCGCCCCCCCCGTTTCATTCCGTTTTCTCTCCCAACATCAGGTTTGCTGTTAATGTACGTGTTCACGTGTGTACTTTGCTTCTTGATAAGCAGGACGGCAGTGTGTCCTCAGATATGAGCGTCATTTAAAACCAGTTCCTCCTCAGATGGTTGACACAGCCCCAGTATAGAGAGATGAATCCCATGACTGATGATACTGATCCGTCAGTCACATACATGGAAGGTCGCTGATGACGACCGACCAGGCTCGGGACAGGCAACTGAGGGGAAGTTTCAGGGTAACTCTCGGATCACCACCGTCATAAGATTACCTGAGAGGTTGGCTGGACCCAAGGACCATGGCAACCTATCCAGGTCAAAGGTCAGCCCGGCCTCTTGATGGCTTGCCGTTCCCAGTGTCACCATCAATCTCAATCTACACAGATCTGAAAAAATCATGGATAACGCACCGCAAAAAAAAAAAAAAAAAAAAAATACAGCCAAACGAATCACAAGACAGAACGAATCACAAGACAAAACACGACGCGTTTCGACCTCTTAGGTCTTCTTCAGGCATGCTACAC
>JADBJO010003033.1:272500-277500 GCA_016801955.1 Conus betulinus | reverse complement strand
TCTGCATAGTTAAGTGGGGATTGTCTCCGGTCGTGACAAAGCTCCTAGCATAACATTCTCAGTCTCCAAAATCCCTCGAAGTAGGAGTGTGGCTGCCCACGTGGCGGGGTAATCAGAAACGGTCACACACGTAATGTTCTGATCCCTTGCTGATGCATTTGGACCATAGCGTTCAAGTACTTCGACTGTTCGGATGATCCCTGAAGTACAGATTAAGAAAAAAAGATTATTGATTCGTGCGTTACACTATAGGTTAGTCGTGTGACACAAGGGAGCGTATTGACTGAACGTGGCCCAGGTTTGAGTGAAATTTTTAACACTGTTCACGCGATTTGAATATAAACAGGCGTTGACCTGTATCGGTGCGCACTCTGAGAATGGAACAGATGATTTAGATGAAGAAGAGGCGGACTGTGCCCAATGATAAAGGCAGAGGCCTAACACATACAGAAGTATGTGAATTGTAGTTGAATGACCGGTACTCAAGCCGTAAGTATCTAATTTTTATATTGTGAGAATCTAGATGATTCTCCATTTTGTTTTCAACGGTTTATTGTGTCGGAACCGAAACTATGTTTGAAAAAAATTGAAGAGTTCAAAAATGTTAAAGTGTAAACATGACTGCTAACTGGCTGGCAGTGTTTTTTTGAACTCGTGTTTATTATCCGGTTTTATAGCTGGGCCGACTCCCCGTGCGGTAGAGGAAAGAAGAGAGAGGGAGATCGGGCACTAAGGTGGATGGCCGGGGCTGCGCGCGCGTTCCGGGCCAAGCTCCGATCCGCGGGAAGAAGATCCAGGTTGGGCAAGAGTTTGTCGCCGACAGTAGTGTGTAGTGTGATGTGTATGGGATCCCCACAGAGGAAGCCAGTTCCGGACACACCACAGAGAGTGTGTGTGGACACTTGCAGTGAGTAAAAACCTGCAAAATAGTGACTTTCAAAAAGAAGAGCTGATTGGTTGCACCAGCTGAAAGAATCACAGAATATGAAAATATATAAGCTTTGATTGATGCCAGAGTAAAGAAAAAAACCATGGGATTTTAAAAGATTAAGGAGGGGATGAATCAAAATTGACCTTTGTTTGCGCCTTATGTGTATGGAGTGGATGCAGTTGTGTGCGGAGGAAAGACGTCAGGTTCGTGTGTGTATGTGCGTGCATGCATGGACAGAATTTGCTGTGAAATCCCCTCCTCCTTTTGTATTCCACGTTTTTTTTTTTTTTTTACTGAGTATTTTAAGGATTTTCATGTAACCCCCCCCCCCCCCCCCATTATACCCTCCCCAGTACTTTATCATTTTTTTTTTTTTTTTTTAATTTTCTTGTTTAAAACCCCTTCTTCTTGTACTTATTATTAATTGCATAAATTTGATTCCTTTCATTATTTTGAATCAGTTTCTTTATATTGTATCCATTTCCTGATTTTTTATTTCAAATTTTGAAAATAATTTTGTTTTGTAACCCTCCTTTTTTTTATTGCAACTTTGATTTATACCTTTGTTTTTGTTTGTTGTTGTTGTTGTTGTTGTTTTTTTTTCTGGAGTGGCAAAATAATTTTGTTTTTCTTCCCCAACCCACTTAAGACTTAGTGTTCACTTTTCATTGTACCCCCCCCCCCCCCCCCCCCCCCCCTTCAAAAGTGTCCCTATGTAACTTTGTGTGTGTGTGTGTTTTTTTTCCTATTCTAGTATTTTGTGCTAGTCCCGTCTCCGATTATACGGGTGGGCTGTGCCAGTAGGGTAGTCCAGAGGGCTTTTTCTAATTTCTAGTCTTACTTTTCTTACTGTCTTGGTGATTTCCACTCTGTCTACTTTTGCTGTTTTCTGACTTCATTCTCTCTCTATTTCGTCTTTATCAATAGGCACCTATCTAGTTTGAAAATTTTCTCATTCTCATTTCTTAGGTAGGGTTTCTGATAGTGATGTGTATTATCCCCTTTTTAGGTGTTGTCTTTTCATTGTTTTAATTAATGTTGTTTAAGATTTTTTTTTGTTGTGTATGTGTATGTGAAAGGATTGTTGAGTGAGTGCCTCTTTTTCTATTTCTACCTCTGTTTTGTTAGGGCATTGTTGTTCCATAGGCTGGTGAGCTTCCACCTTCTCTTGCGGGTAGCAAGGGGGCATGGCGATGGGAGACGCTTAGCCTTACGTAGTTTTTTTTTTTTTTTTTTCGTTTCACAACCTTTTTCTTTCCTATTATTTGAATTCGATTTTTCCTTCCCCTGGCCACTGATTTGATCCAAAAGGGTGATCATTTTGGAGGCCTGTCCAAATAAACAATTTTTTTTTTCTTGGAAATTCTTCTTGGTTTTGCTGTTTGAAAACATTTGTTTTTTTTTTATTAGTGTGTATAGGAGTGATTGGATTTGGTGTGTGAGTGGAAGGAAATTTTACACTGAAACTTTAAATTCATTTTTCTTTTCTTTTTCAAATTTAAAGTAAATTTTCATTGTTCTTTTTTTTTTTCATAAATTTCATTTTTTTTTATATTCTTAGAAAAAAAATTCATTCAAAATGTCGGCCTTTGAGACCTACTGTCTCAGGGTAAGACGTTAGGCCTTGATGGGCCGGACTTGATTCAATATGTCAAACAGTGTGAGGATCGCGCTGAGCGCGCAAGAGAGAGGGAAGAAAGATAAAGAAAAGAAAGGGAAGAAAAAGAAGAAAAGAAAAGAAAGAGAGAAAAGAAAGAGAAAGAAAAAAAAGAAAAGAAAAGAGAAAGAGGAAGAAGAAAGGAGATAAAAGAAAGACAGAAAGGAGAGAGAGACAGAGAGAGAGAGAGGGAGCAGCATGAGAAAGATTTAAAAGCCATGGAGTTAGAGTTAGAGAGTAAGAAGCTTCAGCTGAAAAAGAAATTAAAAGCTTTTGGTGTAACAGACAATGGTTCTGCGCAGGGTTCTGGTGATGCGAAACCTATTTCTGGTCGTTCTCCTTATATCCCCAAGATGCCTGTCTTTGATGAAAACAAAGATGAGATTGATGCATTTTTTGTTTAGATTTGAGAGTCATGCTACTTCTTGCGAGTGGCCCAAAGATAAGTGGGTATTGTATATTGCGTCTCTTTTCAAGGGCAGTGCGTTGACGCTGTATCATTCTTTGGCAGCGAAGGATACTTTAACATGGGATGAACTTAAGGATGAATTACTTAAGCGTTACCGGTGTACCGCCGAAGGATTTCGCGAGAAATTCCGTACCGTGCGTCCGGAGAAAGGCGAAGGCGAGTCATTTCCTGCGTATTTGATTCGGTCTGCGCATTTTCTTGATCGGTGGATTGACTTGTCCAAAAAAAAAAAGGATTATGCGGAACTTCGTGATCTGTTTTTGCGTGAGCAGATTTTAAACAGCGTTTCAAAGGACTTGGCTGTTTTTCTAAAGAAAGGTCGGTCGCGAGCGCTGAAGAAATGTGCGAGCTTGCGGAACAGTACAGGACTGCACATCCTGATCGGACGTTTGCCCGCAAGGGAACGGACACGGTTTTTGATGTAAATGTCGCTTCCTTCGCACATCACCAAAACAGTGTTGGTTCAGACCGTGGATTTGGCTCTTGGCGTTCAAATCAGAACCGTAATCGTTACCGTGGAGGTCAAAATTCCCGCGGTGGTCAAAATTCTCGTAGCGGACGGGATCATGGCAGCCGGTTTGAACAGTCTGCTACCGGTGGTGGTCAGCAGTCTGGTCATTTGGGTGCAAATACCGGTACACCTAGAGGTGGTCAAAACAGCGTCTAACTCTCGGTATCCGCGTAACCGTGGCCGACAGCAGCGCGGACAGGCTCATAATACCTCAGTACACCCGCAGGTTGTTACAATTGTGGTTGCTGGTTTCATAAAGCTCGGGATTGTCCATCTGTAGAGCAGTCAGCAGTGAATGTCGCGGGTATGTCAGACAATGTTTCGGATCCATCTACTGTAGCCCATTCGATGGTGTCACATGTTAACACTGACGGCTTACTGGTTGAGTCAGGAACTGTCAATGGGTTTCACTGTTCTGTGTTGAGGGGGACACAGGTTGCACTACTGCGGGAGTGCGCCGTTCTTTTGTTCTTCCACACCAGTTCACACTGGTGAAGAACAACATTGTCGTTCTTTTGGAGGTAAGATTGAGGTTTTCCCTCTTGCTGTGGTCTCAGTTAGTACACCTTACTTTGAGGGTGAGGTGCTTGCCTGTGTTATTGAGAACCCAGTAACGGATCTCATTCTTGGTAATCTTCCAGGTGTTACTTCAGCATGTTCAGGTGCTGGTGGATCTTTTGTCCCATGTAATGTGACTACTCGTTTACAGGCAGACAAGGAGAAACAGTTGCCTGTACCGTTGTCAGTGCCTGATTTGTCTGTGCTGGATGTACAGCCTAAGGAATTTGCTGCTATGCAGAAGCGTGATGCCTCTTTGAGCCATTTGTTCTCTTCAGTTGTAACTGAGGTACCTTCCCCTTTGACTAAGCCTGTTTTTGTTTTTTTTTTAATGATGTTCTATGTCGCTTGGTCAAGGACAAAGGTGAAGTTAAGCGTCAGGTGGTAGTTCCTCAGGAGTTACGTAACGTTGTGCTTCATACTGCGCATGACAGCATTTTTTCTGGTCATTGTGGGATCAGACGTACTCTACAGCGAGTTCTTGCATCGTTCTTTTGGCCAGGAGTGTCTCAGTCAGTCAAGGAGTATTGTCGTTTCATGTGATACTTGTCAGAAGACTGTGTCTCGTAACCGCGTCCCTTGCGCCGTTGCACAAGATGCCGTTGGTTTCAGTACCTTTTGAGAAGGTAGCGATGGATTTGGTTGGTCCTTGGAGGTGTCGTCTTCTGGCTTTCGGTACGTTCTGACGTTGGTGGATACAGCTACTCGGTTTCCGGAGGCTGTCCCACTCAAACGTATCGATACAGTCACTGTGGCGGAGGCTCTTCTTTCTATTTTTTCAAGGTATGGTTTGCCTTCCGAAATTCTACTGATTGTGGTACTCAGTTTGTTTCGGACCTGATGAAGGAAGTGTACCGTCTGTTGTCTATTTCTT
>JADBJO010003033.1:260000-262500 GCA_016801955.1 Conus betulinus | reverse complement strand
AGTACAACTTTTATGCCAACACTTGATGACCTCTATCGAGATGATGAATTAGTATTCTGTGGTAATAGTTTGTTTGCCACGACTTGGTAAAAAAACTGTTAAGATGCTTGATTAACATTCTTTGTTAACAACCTAACTTTTGCCAGTATCACTATTGTTAACCTTCACTATCGTTGTTAGTAGTACCATTCAGTAATAATAGTGCTAGTATTGATACTACCACCACTAGTATTGACATCACCATCGCCTTCGCCTCTTGAGACTGTTGCCACAGCAACCCTGCTGTTTAAGAACCCTCTAACCCACTCTCCTTTCTCCCATACCCATACTTATTGCCACCAAGATTGGTAGTAATCTTGTCTTAATTTTTTTTTAAAAATATTTTGACCATTATTATTAGTATTCCTATCAGTAATATTATTATCATCATTACGACTTTGACTCACACATTATTTCCCTTCCGACAGCCTCGTTCTCATTCAACGCCGTCTTCCTTGCGCTGAACTCAGAAGCAATCTGAAGCGATCAAAGCTAAGTGCATTTTCGTTATTTTGTTCGTCTTTGTTTCACCTGAAGAAGACCTAAGAGGTCGAAACGCGTTGTGTGTTGTCTTTGTGACTCGTTTGTCCACGTTTCTCTGGGCGGTTCGCTGACATTTATTTAAGTTTTGCCAGTATTCAAAACTACCTGTTAAGATGATAACTGAATGTTCCCTTCTGACAGGAAGAACAGTATGCCTATACTGGGTGAAAACTGTTAAGTTGATTTATGAATGCTGTGGATTGTCTTCATGCTTTACAGTACGTGACTGTATGTCCAGTCAATACGTGTACTTGGGCTAAGCGTGTTCCAAGTAACTTCAACTTAATTTCTAAGAAGAGTTGTTTGACTTTCATTGTTAAGCATTGCATTACTGTCTCCTACCATTTGTGTAACTCCACTCAAAATCTGATTGAAAGTGGATACTGAAAATTATGGCTGATATATTATGCTAGTCATATACTTTGTCGGCTGAGATCTGACACATTTAGTGAAAGCAAGAGGGCAGGTGCGAGCACTGGACAAGCCAGACTCCCAGCTACTTAACTGTAAACCATGTTCTGTCTTGTGACTAGATCCAGGGACACCGGGCCTGCATGGTAGTGGACAAGTACCGCAGCCCACAAGATCTGTCGGCCTTAAGAGAGGGCGGACCAGTCACCAGCAACTGGAGAGAGATCAACAATCCTCTCCAACATCAGATAAGTTCTGATATACCACGTGGACTCCAGCTCAGTTCTTCCAGAACTTTCCCTCTTTTAAAGCTGAGATAATACGGAAAAATCAGCTCGAACTGAATTTATTCATTAATGTATTCTACCCTTGTATAAAACAAGTGAAGTTTATGTGTGAAAGTGCACTTAATTAAGTTGTGTCTGTTCTTTGTTGTTCATACAGTCTTGAATGTTTGAGCCTATCTCAAATTCTGTCTCACAGAGCTACAAGCACTTGTAAGGGTACAAGCCTGAGGATATAATTATTCCTGAGCAACTTTTGAGTACTTTTAGCATTCCCAAGAAGAAATGAACATTTCTTTCGATGACTCGTACCAGAAAGTTGCTCCTTCCATCACTAGTAAGAGAGAGGGTGGAGGTGATTTTTAAACACAACTGTAATAGAGAGAACACTGTAAGTCCTCCCCTGGAGGACACGTCTACCCTCCCCCAACTCTCGTCCCATGACGTCACTCACTGAACTGCACGTCCTGTTCATGGATGTCGGCCCACAGAGATGAGGGTGCAGGTGGGAGCGGTTCCGGTCCAGGAGCCACCACTGCAGAGCTGGGAGGGGGGGTACCGCTCATGGTGAACCCCGAATAGCAGCGGTAGGTCACCAGGTCGCCATTGCTGTAGGGTGATGACGTCAGTATTTCAGCGTTGGCCACCCCTTCCGGGTCTGAGCATGTGAACACTACGAGAGAAAAGTACAAGAAACGATGATGGCGTACTTATGTTAATAATTAAAGATACGTGTATACTGGTTTTACTGATTGATAATTATAAATGCTACGAGGGAAAAGAAAATGAAAAGATGATGGCATAATTATGCTGATAATTAAAGATCCGTGTATGTACTGGTTTTACTAATTAAAAAAATATAAACGCTTCCAGAAAAACGAAACGAAAAGATGATGGTGCAATTACGCAGATAATTAAAAATCCGTGTATACTGGTTTTACTAACTAATAATCATCACCACTACGAGGAAAAACAAAAAGATGATGGCGTACTTACGCTGATAATCAAAGATCCGTGTATTCTGGTTTTACTAATTCATGATTATAAACACAACGAGAAAAAACGAAAAGATGATGGCGTAATCATGTTGATTATTAAAGATCCGTGTTTACTGGTTATACTACATATGGAATGTTGTAACTATAAATAATGCAAAGAAGAGAAAAGGATAAGAAGAAGAGGAGCAAGTTGGGAGGGGAAAACAAACTAGTAGTAGGAGAGGA
>JADBJO010003033.1:242500-255000 GCA_016801955.1 Conus betulinus | reverse complement strand
TTCCTTTTCTGTTTCTCATTCTTTTTTCTTCTTTCTTTTCAAGCAATTAGTTCATTAACTCCTGACCTTGACTTATCTGGCACGCTGCTTTTTGACCAGTTGTCCATATTTAGTGAGTGTTAACAATATCATCTGATTCAACTATTTGGAAAACAAGTCTATCATCTGGAAAAACAAAGTCTACCATCTGGAAACAAAGTCTAGCATCTGGGAAACAAAGTCCATCATCTAGAAATCAATGTCTAGCATTTGGTAAATAAAGTCCATCATCTAGAAAACAAAGTCCATCATCTAGAAAACAAAGTCCATCATCTAGAAAATAAAGTCCATCATCTAGAAAACAAAGTATATCATCTGGAAAACAAAGTCTAGCATCTGTAAAACAAAGTCTAGCATCTGTAAAACAAAGTCCATCATCTGTAAAAACAAAGTCCATCATCTAGAAATCAAGGTCTAGCATAAGGGTAATAAAGGCCATCATCTAGAAAACAAAGTTTATCATCTGATAAAACAAGGTCTTATATCTGCTTGGGTGAAACTGGAAAAAAAATTGAAAAACTGAAAGGTCGGGGTCCAGGGGCCACTTAGGCCCCTGGCGGGGCCCAGGGCAGCATTCCTGGTGGGGGGCCCTGGGGGGCAAAGCCCTCGGACCGAAATGGATTTTTTGAAAAATTCGACTGTTTTCGTGGCCTCTGGTGAAATGAAAGGAAAACTGAGGCCTTGTTTGAAACATATTTATTGCTTATATGTGAACAAAAGTCATCATTTTAAATTTAGAAAAAAAAGAAAAGAAAAAACTTACCCCAAAAAAACCAGCTTGGTAGGTGCCTTGAACACAAATGGGCAGTAAGGGTATCAACATTACAAATCTGTGCATTTTCTAAGGTCTTAATAGAGAGTTTCCACTGTACTTCCTTCCAAAACTACCCCATTTTATTACACAGAAGAAATTGAACCTTTAGTAGTTTTCCCCATCCTTTTTCCAGAAAACTAACCCTCATATTTATTTGTTTTTATTTTTCTTTCTTTAAATATCTTTTTCATACTATTATGTCTCTCTCTCTCTGTGCCTTACATTCATCTTTGTGTGTGCGCGCATGTGTGGGCGTGTGTGCGTGCGTGCGTGTGCGTCACTAGGGTGCAAGGGGGGATGGGGGGGGGGGGGGGGGCACGACATGGAGGGCTGCTGAAAAAGATTTTACTAAAATTCTTACCTTCATACTTTTAATATGGTCCAGACTTCTGGCATGTTTTGCTAGCTGAGATTTTCCATTGGATCCATACTTGAGGTTGCACACACGGCAAAACGCTACACCAGGTTTGTTCGTTTTCAACACCAAACACGATGTTGTCTTTTTTCATCATCTATTTAATTCAGCAAAGCCCATCGCCACTTATTAGTGATGCCAGCGTCGATCTCAACTGAATCACCTTCTTTAAGATATAGGACATTCTCACGATTTCCAACGAACTCCAAAAACTCGAAATCTAAATTTCGGCAAACGGTGCTTTATCTTTGTTCCCTAAAATAAAGAGTACTTCCGATTCGGCACTTCTGTTTTATGGTAAGATGCAATCGATACATATTTTGCGCAATTTTAGAGACTGGTTTGAAAACCTTTTTTTTTTTTTCAGATTTACGAAAAACGGAAAATTCCGTCTCAAATAATTTCATAAAACAGATTCTGTCCTCAGACTGAAGACGTTTCACCCATGCATCTGAAAAACAGAGTCTATCAACTTCCCAGTGAAGTTAATAAAGTCACCATCCATGCTTTTCTAAAGCTACAAGACCCGGACACTCTCAATTGATCCATGTGATAACTCCAGGCCTCCAATGAATCATCAGACAGAATCCCCACATCTCGTAACAAGGCTGCTTAATGGAACCTGGGGACATTGACGACGACTGTCAAAGTTGTGAGTTTGAAGTCTTGTAATTCAATATTGGAGACAAAATTGTGAATTTGAAGTCTTGTAATTCAATATTGGAGACAAAATAATGTTGATATTTTCAAAATCTATATTCTTGTGTTAAACAGTGATGCTACCATCAAATGTCTTAGGTAATCTTAAAATACAATACAGCAAACAAATATCACCACAATTCTAATTATCACCACAACTCTAAGTCCTCCAATTTCAGCAATGTTTACATGCCGTTTTGTTTCTTTTCATTTTTGTCAATCAAAGTAAAAGCAGTGATGGTAGCTTCACTTGCTCATACAAGAAGACAGTTGACGAAAATATTAACTTTAATTCACAACATCCATCAATACTGAAGCTACCTGACTTCAAGTTCACAACTTCGACAATCACTGATATCCCCAAGTAGGAAGAAACTGCCCAAAAGGAACACAAGACAGACAACTCTGCCAGACTGCCAGTCAACAATGTGCTAGCACACAAGAATCTCTCCTTGCTGTTACAGAATGCCGTAAGTTTGTCTGGCGCAGACATTCATCTTGCCATGGCACCCCTGCCACTCACTGTCATGGGTCAACACTAACAATAATAAATTTGAAAAATAATTCATAAAGCTCTCTGACGAAAAAGGTTGATTAACGAATCACAAGACCAAACATGACATGCTTCGACCTCTTAGCTCTTCTTCAGGCAAGATACACAACACTCAGAACAACAAAAAAAATGAACAAGCAATCACTTTTTTATGGGCACTGAACTGGATGAAGATAAGTGGTAAGTGATTGCTCATTCATTTTCGTTGAGTGTTGTGTACCTCGCCTGAAGAAGACTTAAGAGGTCAAAACACGTCATGTGTCTTGTGATTTGTTTGTCAACCTTTTTTGGTGGAGTTTTATCAATAATTTTTCAAATTTGTTTTGACTTCTGCCTATAGTTGCTTCACTTTGCAACTAGAACTAACAACAATAATTATAATAATAAATTATGAAAATGTCCCTTAAAAACAAAAACAAAAACCGTTCAAAGTCTGACACAAAATAGCACCCTGACTGTTAAAAGCATGATGTGTTTAGTGAAGTTGTTGTCAATGAAACAGATAAGTTGTGTGTGTGTGCGTGTATGTGTGTGTGTGTGTGTGTGTGTGTGTGTGTGTGGCTGGGTGGGTGAGAGTGTGTGCGTGTGGGAAGAGTGTTTGTGCTTGCATGAAGATATTTTACTGATGTTTGTGTATTGTCCTGGTATATCGCTGCTGTGCCGTCAAACATTAATTTTCCATCTTTTGGACAAATAAAATTGTTATCCTGCTAAAAGTTTTATTACACTGTAATCTCTCCCACAGAGTTGGTGGTGTTTCAGAAAATGTGACATATTGCACTGACTTTTATTTCAAGTTTGGAGGCCAGCTGTTTGATTTTTTTCAAAATGTGCTAAAAACATTAATACATTTACACTGTCTTTCATTCAGTGCCAAAATCAAGGGCAAAATCATTTGTCACGGTTATAAGATTTCAGTGTTCTACATTCAGAATGATGAAGATTGTGCAGAAAACAATTCACAGACACACACAAAAATCACAGACATGCGACAACTTCCTTTAAAAAGCTTATTTTCTGTCATCAAAACTTGTGGAAAAACCAAGACATACAATAGAACTTTCTCTCTACACTGGAACGTGTCTATGAAGATCTTCCAAGCTCCTTATAAACTGGGTCTTAGATGTATTTAAAAGAGAAAAAAAAGTTGTTTAAAGTCCCAATGACTAACGGCCCTTGGGATAATAAACTCTTAGAAATCCACCATGTCTGCACAGCTTGATGGAGAGAAGGGCTCATTCCTCTCATTCCACCATCTTACCTTTCCCTGGACTGAATCAGGTCACTATTCGGTGGACAGAGTGGCTTTTCAAGTGGTAAAAATCTGTCCCTACCAGCGGAGAGAGCTAACAACTGTCACTTCTGCAGATAAACTCTCCAACCATTTGACCAAGGGCCCCTCTTAAAGCCACAACAAGTGATCCAGTGAACAGGGAGTCAAAATATGACCCCCGCCACAAAACAAAAAGAGAAGCACCTACACCTGCAGGCAGAGAAAATCTGCCATTGCTGCCGGCTGCTCGCTTATTTATCTCTGCTGTGGCTTTACATACCAGGCAGTATTAACTGGGAGAAACACTCAGTAGAAAACAAAGAAGAAATGTTTAACAAAAGCAAGTGAGGAAGCTTTGTTAAGGTTCAACATATGGGACAAAATTTGTTTGTTTCTTGTGAGCATTTCTGATACAAGGAAGAAAAGAGGGGTACGTTTCCTTTAACCTTTCTCCTCTGCCAGGTTCTCTCCTGCATTTCTTTTGCCAAAGATACTTCTTGCTTTCATTTCAAATACTTGTGTCCAGACAAATTTCAACAAAAAGTACACATATGCATAAAATCTCCAACATGCTGTTAACAAAAATGGCACAATGAGAAGTTACCTCCCTTTTCACTTTTGACAGGGAGTCCTCCCTTTCCTGATGTCAAAGCACAGGTGAGCAAGAAAAAAAGAAAATTTATGGAAAAAAAAACATTGAATGAGGCAGGGTAGATGCAACAGCTACATGGTAAATTATGACTGAGGGGACTTTTACTCCAAGAGATGTAAAACAACAATGATTATTATGGAAGGCAACTTTTGCTCTGAGAGATGTAAAACAAAAAATAAGGAAAGCAACTTTTACTCAGAGCGATGGTAAAAAGATAAATAAGGAAGGCAACTTTTGCACTGAGAGATGGTAAAAAGGAAAAAAATGAAAGCAACTTTTGCTCTGAGAGATGGTAAACTGATAAATAAGGAAGGCGACTTTTGCTCTGAGAGATGGTAAAAAGATAAATAATGAAAGCAACTTTTGCTCTGAGAGATGGTAAAAAGATAAATAATGAAAGCAACTTTTGCTCTGAGAGATGGTAAACAGTTAAATAAGGAAGGCAACTTTTTGCTTCCAAATGAAACACTTTTAAGCACATAATTCCAAATCAATTAAACATTAGAAGGATTTTATCTTGTTTCTCCCATCTGTATGTGTTTCAGACAAATGGCTATTATTAGCAGCTCTACTACTGCCTGAGCTGTGAGCATGTAACGGTTTTGCGCCCTTGACACAGACAGCTGATGAAAACGATTCTGAAAAAAAGAAAAAAACCCTCTTTCTAGATACTCCTTTACATCACTGATTACAGCGTTATCTGTCTCAGTTCTCCTCATTTCCACTTGAAGTGGAATATCTGCATGGAACAGGGATTCCCTATTTCACATTTCATGATCATCTCTGCTTGTATGTGTGTATTTTTTTTCTGTTTAAATAATGATTCTCAAGACTGAGCAACGATTGCAGATTTCTGTTCAATTTGCATCCACATGTACATAAATACTATGCGAAACAGGCTTCCTTGTCTGATTAGAATAACTTTCAAGATCATGATTAATCATTGCTGGAGATGAAAATGATGGGCTCATATCTCTCTCTCTCTCTCTCTCACACACACACACACACACACACATACATGCATGCACACACAGATACAGATAAGCATGTGTGTGTGTGCATGTGTGTCTGCACATGTGTGTGTGTGTGTGTGTGTGTGTGTGTGTGTGTGTGTGTGTGTGTGTGTGTGTGTGTGTGTGTGTACCACATACACATATTACCTCATCAACATGAATTTTGTTCGTAAAAAATCAAAATTAACCAAACAACTCATCAACATGACAAAAATGCACAAGCTTTTTCGCAAACGAGAAAGTGACTGCCATAAAGAACAATTCACCAGCATGATCATCCATCCAGACTGTAACAACAAGACTCTCAGGGACAACAGAGGACAATTCACCGCATGATCATCCATCCAGACTGTAGCAACAAGACTCTCAGGGACAACAGAGGACAATTGACCAGCATGATCATCCATCCAGACTGTAACAACAAGATTCTCAGGGACAACAGAGGACAATTCACTACATGATCATCCATCCAGACTGTAGCAACAAGATTCTCAGGGACAACAGAGGACAATTGACCAGCATGATCATCCATCCAGACTGTAACAACAAGACTCTCTGGGACAACACAGAGGACAATTCACTACATGATCATCCATCCAGACTGTAGCAACAAGACTCTCAGGGACAACAGAGGAAGGGGAGGAGGGGACCAAGCCAAAAAAAAAAAAGCATAACCTGCCACAACCAGATTCAAGAACAGACAACAAAGGCATCACCTCCCACGTCTGGGCTTAAAAAGCGAGGGGCGTAGGCTGTGGTGACCTGGTTCATGACAACCAGACCCATCCAGGCCACCGCCATGGAACAGGCGTACCAGGCCATGCCCTGCACCCGCTGGCTCAGCCAGTTGGTGTACAATGCCAGCGTCAACGACGTCGACACCAGAGTGAAGGCAGCGACCCCCGACACCGCGTGGGTCATTTTGAGGTCGGCCAGCCGCATCTTGATGAAGCGGGAGGAGATGCCATAGTACTTGACGGCTGACCCGCCCAGCAGTTGCATGAAGCTATATCCCACGGTGATGAGTCCCAGGAGGCCGTGCCAGGTGCTGAAATGAACCTTCCTGTTGTTCTCCTTCACCTGCAGATAACAATGGTGGTGATGTATACCTTTAAGGGCACT
The DNA here is from genome assembly GCA_016801955.1 of Conus betulinus. NCBI lineage: Eukaryota > Metazoa > Mollusca > Gastropoda > Neogastropoda > Conidae > Conus > Conus betulinus. The sequence continues at coordinate 248,420 of JADBJO010003033.1, read as the reverse complement.
GGTCTGAATTTGCATGGAATACTTGACAAAGCAGTATATACTGCAATGGTACAATGCAGGACTCTGCGCTGGACTCAGAAAGCTTCTACACTACACAGTACTGCTTCGCATTAAATGTTTAAAAAGTAAATTCACATTTAAAAAAAAAAAAAGAAAGAAAAAAAATCTCCATATACTGTCAGAAATTTCAGTATCGATCTGTTTTTTTTTCTTTCAAGTTCAGAACACTAAACCATAGGCTTCCTATACAGTCAAGACAGATAGCATATATACCCGCACAATGGATGAATTTGCACTAAATATTCATTGAATGAATTTGGAGGTGAATTTCACCTCACATTCACATGTGCATTTTTGTTAATGATGACATGACAAACTTGCAAAGTTGGTTCTATTCTTGAAAAAAAATTCTGAGTAAGTTTATTAACAAGTGTTTTTATAATTGTTCTGCAAGTGTATAGTAGTGATGTGATCAAACACTCTTCTTTCTTTCTTTTGACATTTCCCACCACCTGTACCTCTCTCTCTCTCTCTCTCTCTCTCTCTCTCTCTCTCTCTCTCTCTCTCTCTGTGTGTGACTGAATTGTTTGTAAGAGTTCATTTTCATATATCCCTATGGGGGGTTCTCTAAGAATAAAATTCTTGTAATTCTTGTAAAGCTACACTACCTTACATTGCACCATATTGCATTACATCACACCCTAGCCATACTACGTTATGTCAATCCGTATCTATGACCTTACATCAAGATACACACCGCACCACACAGCATAAAACTATACTGTACAATACTCTACACATTACTGAACTCATGTGCTGAATATCAAAGAGCAATAAAATGTGTCACAATGGAAGCCTCAAGACCTACTACACAGCTAAGCACTACAATCATTCAATGCATTACAAGACAGCGCACTACACTAATGGAAGCCTCAAGACCTACTACGCAGCTAAGCACTACAATCATTCAATGGGTTACAAAACAGCGCACTACGCTAATGGAAGCCTCAAGACCTACTACGCAGCTAAGCACTACGATCATTCAATGCGTTACAAGACAGCGCACTACACTAATGGAAGCCTCAAGACCTACTACACAGCTAAGCACTACAATCATTCAATGCGCTACAAGACAGTGCACTACACTGAACCACAACACCTGCACTGCCTTACACACGGCTCTGAACAAGAAGCTGGACTGGCCATAACTGGAAAAATACCTATTCAAAAAGTATGCATATCAAAAGAAATCAAGCTGCCACTGCTTTTTACCCAGAGAAATGTCGACAGCACCAATCAGTACAGAAGCATCCTCCCCCACACACACACCTCCCTTGGATACTATATTGTTGCATTGAACAGCTACCACAAATGTCTCCCTGTCTCTCTCTTTTTCCTCACTCCTCCTTCCCTTCCCCCTTCCCTCTCTTTTCCCTCCTCCTGATGATAACCTCTTTCTCCCTCTCTCTCTCTCATGTGTCTGCATGTGTGAGCTGATGGTTGCAATGTAAAAAAAAAAAGTTCTGTCCTTCTCATACGGAGAAGTGTAATATACAGTTTTCTCTTTTTGCCTAACAGTTTCAAGATTTTCTAGATTTTTTTGTTGTTGTTTTTTTTTTGTTTTCATTTTGCTGGTAATCCTCATCTTCTCAACCACTCTGTGACACACTGTGACACTTGCAGGTCGACTATGTGGGCGAGTATCACAGATACACCACACATCACTGTGTTCCATTAAACAGCACACCACACAAGTCACACCCAGTCCTACCACACTGCTCTAAACCACACTGATGGACCATTACCACTGGATCAAACTGCACTGTTGCATCCCATTGCACACCGCATTACAACACCCAGCACCACACTAAACTATAATCAACTACCGTACTGCCATAAAACTATGTAATAACAGACAACACTGTGGCACAACAACACAAATCACACACCACAAATAGATCTAATGCTGAACAATTAAGTAGTGTCTAAACCAGTGCATAAACAATTCACATCATATCACAACACACTTGGCAAAGATTTGAAATTTTTTAAAAATGATCATAAACTACTACTAATAATACAACAACATAACAACAATAAAACAACAATGATAAAATGATGATACAGCTTTACAACCATATAAAGTTTCCCATGGCTAAGGTCTACCCGCTCTAAGCATCTGGTTACAGGCCCCAGTTAAAAAAAGATTCACCACACACAAGATTCATCACAGAGCACCACGACCGCACAAACCTGAAAAATCACAGCCAGTCCACCCAGAGCAAACACCGCTGACAGTGTAGCCAACGACCAGTGAAGCGTGACTTTGGTCTGGCGGGACAGACTGCCCACCAGTGAGCTGTGAGGGGAGAACACCAGTACTGCCTCAAACATGGCCGCCGCATAGGCCAGAACCATCAGGGTCGGATGCCAGGAAAACAGGTCTGCAATTGAGAATTGTCAAAGCGCTGTGAACTGGTTCCTTTTGTTTTCATAAAAAAAAAGGGGGGGGGGGGGGGGTGGTTCCAAAGTATGACCAGAGAAAAATGGGTGTATAAGGGGTGGATGAGAGGGAGGAGTGGGGAGGCTGAGGAGCACCACAATATGAAAACTGGGATCTGGATGGGTTGGCTGAAGGGAAGGAGTGGAGGAGAGATGATGAGAAGGGGGGGGACAGTGTGGAGGGGGGTGGGGGCAAGGCAGAGGGAGTGAAGGGGAAGACTGAGGAAGGAAGTAGGACGGGGAAGTAGGATATCTTACTGCCAGCTCAGCAAGGCAATTACATGTAAATGTACGCCATGCAACTTCCTGTCATGTTTTGCTGGATTTCAATCATTTTCAGATGGTACTTTTTTGAAAATATAAGTTATTTCCTTTTCCCAATGGTCGGGAGAGAGTTAGGGAGGAGGGGGGGGGGGGGGGGGAGGGAGTAAATCAAGGGTGAAGGAAGAGTAGAGAGAAAGAAAAAAAAAAACTGGAGGGAAAGGGAAAGAGAGAAAAGCAGATATGATTAAGAAATTTTGTACAACCACTACCCGAAACCTTCCTTCAGTCCACACGGGGGGCTATGTAACCTGTTACCAACAGCATGTCTGTTTTTACATTAATTGATTTACAAACAATACAGACAAGAACCTATGGACTTGAGACTTGACCTTCATTTCATTTTGACCATATCCTATAATCTTCAGTTCACATATCCAGATGTATATACTCTTTTCCTGAGATGTTTTCTTTCTAAGAAGCAGCTGTGCACAGTGAAACAAAAGCACACAAAGAAAGCCTGTTCATGACTTAAATGAGTCATTCATTGATATGAATTTGTAGTGGGTCATTACGCACTGTTTAATAACCTGGACCTTATTTGAAATACTGTCCACTTCCCTTGTCTACGATGTATTTGATCTGGTGGTTGCAATAAAACTGAGAATTACGGTCTATTTCCTTTCCAAAATCAACCTTTTTTTCACCTAGCTTAACATATATCTACCATCTGTCTGTCTGTCTGTCTACCAAAGAATCAAGGGAAAAAACAATCAGCCATTCAAAACAGGTAAACAAGTTCTTCCAACATTATGACAAAGATTTAGAAACACTGGAATGACAACAAAAAAAACAAAAAAAAAAAATCTTCAAGTGAAACATGTCAAATTTTTCAACAACAACATATATGGTGATCCAATGATTTCTCTCTCTCTGATGGACACAGTGATTTCTTGTGTCTGGTTCTTGGATCAATTTTCAACAGAATATAACCTCAAAAGCCAACTGTAAAAACACACACACACACAACCAAAAGCAGTCTGGGTCACCTGTTCCCGGTGCAGCGATGTAAATGATGTAAGCACAGAAGAGCAGAGCAGCAATGTGAGCAGCCATGGCAGAGCTCTTCAGAACTAACGGTGATGTCTGCGGACTTGGTGTCAAACCCAATGGACCAGCAGATGCCAAGAGTGGCTGCTCTCCTTTGTCCTGGGCTGCACCAACAGCAACAGCTGCGTCTCTTTTCTCCTCCTCTGATCCCTGTTTCAGAAAACACAAAGGATTATGTTTCTTTTCTCCTCTGAATCCTGTTTTAGAAAACACAAAGGATAATGTTTCTTTTCGCCTTGTTTCTCTTTTCTCCTCCTCTGATCCTGTTTCAGAAACACAAAAGATTATGTTTCTTTTCTCCTCCTCTCAATCCTGTTTTTCAGAAAACACAAAGGATTATGTTTCTTTTCTCCTCCTCTCAATCCTGTTTTTCAGAAAACACAAAGGATAATGTTTCTTTTCTCCTCCTCTGGAACGCGTCACAAAGGATAACAGCTCCTCACTCTTGTGGAAACAAAAGAAATATACCCAGTTTGAGAATACCAGTTGGAAACATTCAAATTTACCATCCCAACTTTGGTAAAAAGAAAGTTTTAGCCTTCTCTTCTGCCTGCACACTTAGGCTTAGCTTTTCTGATGACCTCACTGGATGAATCCCAATGAAGGGAAGAACTCAACCAAACACAAATAGCCTTTGTGACCTATAATTTCCATTAGCCATATGTCATTGTGCAGATACGAGTCCTGTGCAAATGGCTGTCCTGTGGTAAATACAAACTGAAATTTGCAACAGGCCCAAGAGAATTACCAACTGCAACAGTGCAATTTTAACTTAAATACAAGAGAAAATGACAACTGCAATTGTCAATTTCCTTTAAAAAGGCGGTAGCTTAAAAAGGCGGTAGCCTCAAAGCACATATTTGAAACCAGATTTTTTTTTTTTTTTTTATCAGTTTTATTGCCAGTGATATTGATAATAGAAAAAAAGTGTCATAATAGACAATCAAAAAAAACAAATATTGCAATGTAAATGGTATCTAAAAGAAAGAAAAGCAGAGTTAAAGAAACACAAAGGATAATATAATACCCACTGGATTGTGTAAACAAATACACATACATACAAGCATACATACACAAACAAATGCACTGACACATGCAGCATGAACATAGTTTATGTTGATGTCTTTTGGTCGTCTAATGACTCTTCGTTCTGTACTGTAAGTTAGGCCTTAGGCATTTACATTACTGTGTACTCTTTCTCTTTTTCACAAGGACAGACTATAGAATGATTCTTTCTAGTGACAGCCCATTTTGCATTGCCACGGTCATAATGGTCATCTTTTTTTTTTCTCCATAGTACCAGGGTCTATCATCTGAAAGGCTGGAATCTAACATTCCTCATGCCTCATAAATCCCGGGCTATGGAGCATGTCTTTATCATTCTTTATGCCACACAAGGCTCATACAATGTTTTTCAAACTTGTATATCTGACATTCTTTTTTCTTCGCTTTCCATGAAAGGGTGCACATATTAGTACTGGTTTGATCTGTCAGCTTTATCAGGATGCCACTCTATTTCCTTCTTCAAATACTCACGGATTTTTTCGAATGACTGGTCAAATTAATTCTGCTGTTTGGTTGCGGTGTCGGAATACGTACTGCATCTCATCTCGGTTACATGCAACAACCTCTCCACCTCAAGTGAGATCAGACGGGATAACCTTCCCCAAACGGTAGAGACAGGAGACGACGGCTTGTATGTTTGGTGCCCATTGGATTTGAATTCACATCACCTGACTGCACCACTAACATTCCACCATTGGGTGGATGAGGAACCCATGCTTCAATTTCAAATCAAGCTCTTCAGAGAGAAACGTTGTCAAGGTCATAAAGCAGAATGCAGACCATCTTCAAAATACAAACAAACAAACTGGCCAAGACTACACTTTTCAAAATATAAATTGAGCTCTTCTAGAACAAAACTGTAATGTAACATACAGGTTACTTCATCTGCTGCTGTGTACCAATTCCCATCAAATTTGTGTCCATGCATGATTCTGCAATAAGTTAGATATTCTTTTGTAACCATGTTTCTTGATATTCTGAA